>JAQGAE010004273.1:0-13062 GCA_034696685.1 Julus scandinavius
TCGTCTGCTAGTGACGTCAAAATAACATAGCATAACATAACATAAGAAAAACGTTCAAATGTGTAGGGGCCTTTAGCTTTCTCTTAGTTAGGGGACACTTAGGTGCATGTGCGAACAGGGCTTTATAGACCGGTGTTTTTCCACCTTCCGCTTATCCTGGATGAACAATTCTTATGTTTTATGCAGACATGCAGATGGTACATTTTCAAATTGTTTTTGCAAACTCATGTAGCACACTGGTTGTGTTTTAAACATGGAGTTTCTGACAAAATGTTCACTTACTGTAAAACGTGGATATTTGGGCCAGCTTTTGGTGTTTGGGTTGGAATTCTGAAAAAGTGTTCAATAATTACGATCTGAAACTGTACAAGTCAAGTATAAACAACCCTCCTATTTCAGAATAAGGCGTTATTTTTACTGTCGGATTAACAGGTGCAGGGATATCCCCATCTATTTCTGTCTCAAACTTAACCCATCATGTGGGTAACTTTAGGCCAGTGCATTTTTCAAGGCATCTCACCAGTGAAAAATTATACAGGCCCAAACATGCTATAGTATGTTACATATGTATATTTCCATACATAATGTTTTTCTGAAATCATTTATAGCCATACATGGATTTAAAGGCCCATATATCGAGTTCATATGTTACCAGCAGATTTAAACCTTTCTTCGCTAAAAATATAACAAACACTTTGATCCCTACTTTACGAGTTATATAAAAAGAAAATGCAGAGTAAAATTATCAAAATTACAGAAATTAAGTTTTGGTCACCTCTAAATCGCCCCACCCATTTCAATACTCGTGTTCCAGAGTACCAACATTTACAAAGTGAAATATTTTCAAGAATTGGATGCAATTTTAATTTCACGGATAAATAACGTGTAAATGATTCGTCTACTAAGACTTCGCTGACAAGAAACTTCTACATAACATATTGCACTGGAAAACCAGTCTTCCCCCCTCCCCCCGAACAAAATATTTGCATTTCCAAATTCCTAATGAAATTGAAATAAATAATTGCAGTTCCTCTATCCGCCTCCAATTGATTGGCGTGTAGTGGGCATATTATGGTTCTGCCACACAAGCGGACGACTGGGAACTTCATTGTCAACAAACAGAGATTGATGCTTTTGAAGATTGTTTAAACATCAAATGGCATTGTTGGTCCACGGAAAGACTTGGTTATGGAGCGCGCAGTGGATAGTCAGGGAAAACCAGAATGGCGCTGGGGAAAAATTGAGTTTGAAGGCAACGTTTACCCACTTTTCAACGCTTTTGTTAGACCCATAATGACCTGCTAAATAAATACACACAGCTATTATAATTGGGGGGCCTCGCCGTGGACAAAGACCACTCCATCTTGTCAACAACGGCTAACGAGAAGAGCACAGGGGGATTTTCGAAACCAGTGCTGCTAGGTGGCGCTCGCAACATGACAAAAAATCGACCCAACCATGCATATGCATGTAATGCTATGCTCCAATGGATTAATGATCTAAAAATCAGGAAACTTCCTATAGGATTGGAATTAATCCCACACTCTAATGCCTAGTACACACCAGATGAAACACGAAACTGAAATAAAGTTTCTGCAAACCAAGTTGTCGAAACATGGTTTGGTCAGCATATTTCCATAAACAAGTTTGTCCAACTGTAAATATCCACACAGGAAATAATTGCTGGTCAAGGTTTGCTCCGCGCACTTCATTGCAGACGACGCTTATACTAGGGTGAACACAAAAAACGATATTCGCCTTGTAGCACACGAAGTATAAAGAAAGGCATTGGTAAGAGCGCCTTAACCATGAAACAATATTTGATTAATATAATTCCTTTGATCTTCATCGCCTCTTGAGCAAATACCAAAATGTTTCATGGAAACACGTTTGTTTTGTTTGGCCAAAAGTTTCATGAAACTTGGTTGCAGAAATCTGATAAGCATCCACACATTACAAACATATTTCTGAAACCCTGTTTCAGTTTCATGTTTCATCTAGTGTGTACTAGGCCAGTTAGTACATACCAGAGCAAACACGAAACAGAAACAGGGTTTTGGAAACATGCTTACGATAAGCATGACAAATTTGCTCTCCAGTTTTATGTGCAAAGGTTTTAGCAAACATTTTGGTGTTCGCTCAAGATGCAGTCCCGTTCAAAGGATAAGATGTTTACTATTCATGGCGCTTCTACCAAGGACTGTAAACCATGGCGTAGTGCATTGACCTACGTGCTTTTATAGAGCAGACGCCAGTCCATCAAACTCTGCTAATGGATGTAGATTGTCACGCTTCATGTTACCAGTCTCCGTACAGAGCTACTACGCATCTGCAAAGCGCATGCGTCCCCTATGCATGGTTCAAACGGGGAAGCATTTTAAAACCATGTGGAGGGGCCGCCATGTTTTTTTTTATGTGACACACACCAAAAAAGTCGGATTGAACCGAACTTTGTGCATTGTACGTTATATCGTATTCTCACTATCCGGACTTTTGTGCGTTTTGGGGCCGCGCGCATGCGCACTGATGTTTTTCATCAGAAGCCACACCCTGGTTCCTTTTTAAGCTCCGCCCTTCACGCACACCGCACTGAGTCAGATCGACTTGACTTTTTCTGGTGTGCGGTACATAAAACAAAGATGGCGGCCCTCTAAGTGGTTAAATGGTTCCAATTTGAACCATAGATGGCGCACATGGGCGTTTGCGCATGCACTGTAGGTCAGTCCGGAGTCTGTGGTCACGTGTAGTGTGGACATGTGCCGCCAGTACCAGATTTTCTGGACTGATGTCATTTATCCGTTTTGGTTTTTCGTATGGCTAGTGAGAATACGGCATAAAGGGCGGAACCTAAAAACAGAAGGGGCGGTGCATCGACGAATAAACATGAGTGCGCATGTGCGTGACACCAAAACGCCCAAATGTACAGGGAAATGAGAATGCCATAAAAGATGAAGTAGCATCGTCATAGCATTTAATTGTATGCGTGTGTTCGTACATTTACATTTTAAAATAGTGCTGTAGAGTATAATGTAACATCTGATTTGTGAATTAAAAACAATAGTCATATTTTCATGTATTATACATATACTGCAAAGTACATGAACAAAGTGCAAGTGAATAATACGTTTGTTTTTAACAAACATTACTTTGTTTACAGATTGAGTTTGAAGTGGATTCCGGTTAATTGGGACACATCTGCAGGACTAGACTGGAATTCAGCCGCTGTCATCTATTATGAAGATTAATCGTTAAATATGTAGAAAAGATAAGATTTCAGTAAGTCCTCATTGTTATAATTCCTGACTCAAGTATTTATATACATGCAAATGGTTTTAAATATCTTTGCACTATACTGCAAAGAAATTTAGAATGTGCCATGAATTGTTGATTCATATAAAGTGACACAACAGCAAATACAATTTTAAGAAGGGTCATTAGTCTATCTAATGATTCGCATAAGCGGCTCAGTCATTAGGTTGTTTGTTTAGTGACTTTTAAGACACCTAACGATATACTCAATATTTGCCATAGTCTAGAGATAAAACACTACATGAATAGAGAATGTCCATATTTGATTATAGTCATTATTCAATAAGGCCAACAATATACTGCATGTAACGCAGTATATAGCAGTTATAGTTTTTCCATAATGCAGCAGGAGTACAATTTTATGGAAATAAATATATTTTTTAGCAATGATCAAACTTGAATTTTAAGGCTCTAATATTATTTCGGCCAGAGAGCTGCGTGTTGGACCACCCTGTTGTAAATAATTTGAGGTGTAATAGAGAACATATGGCCATAATGGTCAGTACCCTTGTCTAATGAGACTGTTACTTATCTCCACTAAGGATTTCCTGTATACACAAGTCTAATTATGTACAGCAAATTCTCGCTATTCATGCGAAATAAAGTGTTCCTCATTTCTCAGTATTCAAGGACTCGTGGCTATTCTCAGTATTGGGCCTCAGGCTACAAATTTTGGGAGCCTACAACATATTTTCTAAAAAGATAGATTTTCCTTGTTCTCGTGAAAACATATACTGAACGTGTTAACTTGAATTATTTAATGGTTAACTTTTCCAAAAATAGTATAATTGAAGGGCTTATTGCAACAATGTGATAAGCCACACTTTTTCCAAAAATGACATTTTTACATTTAACTATTCACCAGTACTATTTCTAGCTATTTGGTTGATTACCTATAGATTGAATTACAATACAGATAATCATCTTGTTGCCCACATGAAATCAGTTTTTTTTAACCAAAAACGTGATAAGCCACTTGCAAAGATGGCGTTTAATAATGACAACGTGTTGCATCACGATCGAAAATTTTGATTTTAGGGATATATTAGGTGTGAATAATGATAGTTTAAGTGGATTTGAAAATGATACAGACCAGGATGTGGATCACCACAAAGAATAAGAGGAATCATCTCTTTTAAGCTCAGTAACTTATGAATAAAATAATGTGTGGCTTATCATGTTCTTACAGTTTCAGTTTACCAAAAATCCTACAGGCAAAAATAATCATCTTGTTGCCCAAATGAAAATCAGGTTTTTTTTAACCAAAAACGTGATAAGCCACTTGCACACAGTGGCTGCAACTATGCAATACTCTACTAATACTGATAAGCTTATATCCCGTTTCTGTTATGAGCAAGATCCATTCGAAATTATAGTCTTATAGTCATGAGCAGCTCATTTTATTATTAAATGTGGATTATCATAGTCTTGCCAGAAAAGTTTATGATCATGTCGAGATCATAATATAGTGCACAAATTAATAAAATCATTAGTCATTAAAATTAAAACATAATTTTGCAGTATTTGTGCATTGTACTTTATTTTTTTTTACAATTTGGTTCAATCTATAAAAAACATTTGACAAATTATTTTTGGGCAAAATAATGATAAGCCACAAAAATTTTGGTATTGTAATAAAACAAAATCTTAATAAATATTCCTCAGGTTAAAATTGACTTCTGAATGTTGGAAGGGGTGCCTATTATGTTTAAAGATTATGATAACATAAACAATTGTTAATTGGATCGTCCATTAGAATTATGGAATTTTTTAAAACTTAAAAATCGCTCTCCTGAACAATTTGAAAAGTGTGGCTTATCACATTGTTGCAATAAGCCCTTCCATTGGAGTTGTTATTAGTTTTATTGATAAAATATGATGTAATGTTCAGTTTAAATGATTTAATGTTTGTTTTCAAGCGATGTTTTATGGGTTGGGGTACACCAGGTGATTGGGATACTGATGCAAAGAATATATTATGTTAATTTAAAGTTATAGAATGGACAATATAACATGTAAGCTGCCCTTTATAACGAATGTCAATAATACTATATATAAAGTTCTGAGTTTATGATAATAAATAACGAGAGTATAAATGTATATGATGAACACAATCCAGGAGGAACCTAACATCCTTTACAAGTTCATAGGGGTGCCTAGGAACCTAACACTAGTGAATAACAAGGATATACTTAAAGTATTTTATACAGAATTTAAAGAAAAGGAAAAATTCAAAAAAATATTGAGCGATGTTAAATGACGACCATTAAACACATCATGTTGTGTCTATAGACTGAGATGCCGCCATACGGCGAAGATAATGATTTTTACTCCTTTCAAACAGTTATAGAAGGCCCCAAATTGAGACAATGTGAGCCTCACATCTTATCTGTAGTATCCCTATAGTTATAACCAATACATGTAAAACGTTGGCCATTTTTCACAGTGCCCTTATAGAGGGTGACAACTTCAGATCATTTTTCTTGACATCTAGTAAATGCTTGTCGAATGAAAAACCTGCCCTTAAACGAATGGTGCTTTTCATCTTGGCCCTAACTTCATCCATATCTACATACTTTTGGGGTGCACAGAAAAACGGGAAGTGCAGTAAACACGTTTGTGACAATGGGAAGAAAGTTCAATATCAACCTCAGCCTCCTCAGGGCCAGGTGGTGTATGTTATGTGTACCACGAAATGCCTCTGAAAGAGGCAAGTTGGGTCATTGGGTTAGCGTCCAGAAGGACTTCCAAGGATTTTGAAAGCCCAACCACAAACATTTGAGCTTCAAAGGAAGCTTTTTTGAGTAATGCAGGACACTCATTAAGGGACATATGATCGGGAGAAAGGAAGTGCTTGTCCTGAATAGACAACTGCTCACCAACCTTGCCCTTTCTCCCCTCTCTCCCTTCACTCATCTTGACCAGCAATGTGACAACTTCCATTCTTCTGTTTTTACCCCCAAACTGTCTTGTCGTCGTTAACCAGAAAACTTGCTTTGATTGAGTGACATTGGAGGCCGAGGGAAACGATGACCACACCATTAAGTTTACAGTTTGGACATATAGCAAACGACAGTGAACATATATGTACGAACGACATCAAGAAAAACGCAGTTGTTTCTTAACAAGCATCGTTTTTATGAAACGTTTAGCATACTGTATATGTATGTGCATTCTATCAGTTCTCATTTCTTAAAGAACTTACTGTAGTAAATTGTCAGTTAAAACGTCAACTATGCATCCAAGGTGTATGTCATTAAACTTTTAGCAGTACACCCATTCCTCGCTTTACGGCCGGTATGTTCCGGAAAAGTTGGCCGTAAAGCGAAAAGCTGTATAACGAATCGATGCTTCCTGCATTGTGATGTTCATTTTGTTCTCTTTTTTCCCATTGAAACCCATAAGTTGTTTTATTATTAGCGAAATCCGACCTTGTTTATGCAAATTGTGGTAACTTGTGACATTTTTGGCCACTTTCTTTAATTACAGCATTTTTTTAGCCGTTTAACGAAACATTGTGGGCCGTATAGCGAGGTGTAGATGTAGATGCACCTCAGTTCAAGTTGTAATCATAAATTGGGAAAATTAATGTGTCATTTCATATTATCCATAAGGTCGGTAAATACCAGTCATCCAGTCATTTTTTTAATTTTGAAATTTGGCATTTGCTTGGAAACAACTGCATGAAAAACATGGAAAACCACAGTCAAGACCGCCACCCGGGATTGGAACCCAGGTATTCTGATTGAAAAGCTGAAAGCATAACCAATATCCCAACTAAATCAATGATTCAACACCATTGATTTCAAAGTCAAGTGTGGAATGTATGAGTAACAGACAGTTTCTTCATTTTGGGGATACATTTGAAGGAGATTTGTTGTATTCAAGCGGAAAACTGACACCGCAATTTTTGTTAATCATACCACATGACCTTAAATTGCTTTGCTTTCTCAATAGGGGACAATAAATGCGGAAAGTTCGTTAATCTTGAATAAATGTAAAGGAAATTTTTCGTATATCCAGTTTACTGGATATTTCCTTCAAATTTTACTCGACTTTTCCTGTAAATTTTGTAACAGCGTATATGTGACAAGCCTCATCTATATCAATGTCCATAAACGAACAATTTAAGCCCGGCTACATATCATCATCAACGAGATCACTCTCATGTCTGGACAGCATGCCTTCAAAGTTGGCGACACCATAAGCCGTCACGTGAGGCTTGCGCGTAAACACGCGAGGAGGGTTAATTCTCCCCGCATCTCTGGGGTCCTTTTACCAGTAAAGGAATGAAATTTCAAGCTCTTTAATAATTTATCGCAACAGTATAGGGCCGAGGGAGTGTTGAGTCGCACGACGCTGCAACTGAATGCGGCGCTGAATGCAAGGGGCGGGGGGCTGGCGAAGGGGTGAGCGGGGAGAAGCAAATCGGTAATCACTGCGATTCAAGTGCAGCGTCCGTTTTGTATGGCGTCGCCGTTCGGTCAGCCGGTTCCTTGTGCCCTGAAAATGGCCATTATACGTCATTATACGCAGGCACTCGGACAATGCTGCCAGGGAGAGCTGCCTCTTTTGACTTGCACTGGGCTGACAAAAGGCTACCAGATTGACTCTGGAGAAGGGGAGACGCCTTTGTTAGGAAGGAGTGACGATGCTCGACGGAAAAACTGAACATGGTGAAAAAAACAAAAAAAAAAAATCTGGGCAGTATATAGGAAAGGATGAGCGGCCAAACCGCAAGTCCATCACATGTCCGGCACCTCTACTCGACGCCGCCGCATTGAAATGGACGGAAATTGCATTTACCCCCCTCCTTCGGTCGTCTGCTGACCCCTGCCATGCAGTGCCTTTTTTCCATAGGCGTCAGTGGAGTGTCCGAAATTGCAGGTATGGGGTTATGGTCTCGTGATGATGGACTGTGGCGATTCATTCTGATCGAAGTAAAAGTACATGTATAATCCAAATAGCTGTACGTTTTTACAATAGGGGGAATAGTTTTTAACATTACATACCGTACAGACCAGAGCAATGCGTTATAAGCGTGTCACGTTAAGCTGGTTAACCCTGCCGAGACTCTGCGGAATTAACCCACTATAGTTTTTGGGCCTTTTTTAGCCTAAAGGCAGGATTAACCAGAGGAAATATGTTTGTGTCCAGAAGTTTGTTGAAACTTTGGTCGAAAAACAGCTTGTTTCCTGGGGATCGCTCAAGAGGCGGTCCTTGATCAAAGGATAAAATGTTTCCAGTCAAGACGCTTTTACCAACTCCTGTACATGATGACGTTTTTAACAAAAGTGTCCTTACCATGATTGTATCCACAAGTTAGATGAAACTTTTGTCGAAAAACGGCTTGTTTCCTGGCGATCGCTCAAGAGGCGGTCCTTGATCAAAGGAAAAAATGTTTCCTGCATGGTCAAGACGCTTTTACCTAGGCCTATACAAGATGTAGATTTTAACAAAAGTTTTCTTAACATGTTTGTGTCCAGAAGTTTGATGAAAATTTTGTCGGAAAACGACCATCGCTCAAGAGGCGGTCCGGATCAAAGAAAATATGTTTCCTGATGTTTCTTGGTCAAGGCACTTTACCAAGGCTTGTACTGGATGACGTAGCGCATTGCACCACATGGTTTCAATTTTGAAAAGACGTCCGCAAAAGAAAGCAATGCATCGCTTTTCTTGTTGGCCACAGTATTGCTTTGTTTAGCATACACCGGTTTTAAATAGAAAGCACGTGGTCAAATTATCTACGTCATTTTATACATGCAGTCCTTGGCAGAAGTGCTAATGCAAGCCAATATGAATTCGTGTTTCCATGCTTCCTCTGGTGGATACCAACCTTTAGTTGCCTTTGGGCCATTAAACCTTACCCAAAAAAATAAACGTTAACCAACCAACAGACCAGAGCAAACATGAAACTGAAACATATTTACGATGAAAGTCCAATGGTTTCAGCAAACGTTTGGTAAAAAAAGCGTGTTTCCAAAAAACATTTTGGTATTTTCTCAAGGATCAAAGGAAAACATGTTTGCTGTTCACGGCGCTCTTACCAAGACCTGTGTACCATAACGTAGAACATTGACCCAATTTGAGTGACATGCTTTGTAGCTCAGAGGCCAGTTTCTAACCATCCATGAACAGCAAACATCTCTTGTTTCGAAATGCGATTTAGATGTGGACAACTATAATTGTACTAACCTTTTTATGGAAATATGTCCACTAAACCACTTTTTGACAAATTAGCTTGCATAAACTCTTTTTCTGTTTCGTGTTTGATCTGGTGTGTACTAGCTAGGCAGAGTCAACCGGCCGAGAACCGACGTTATGACGTCAGCAAGTCGGCAACCGAAAATCGGAAGCACAGACCACGTGCATTAGGCGAAAAATCTGCTGTAAAAAAGCAGTGGCACTTTTGTTAAAGACGATTCAAAATGCTGGTGACCCTCACTGAAAACGAAAACCAGATTTTTATTCGAACTTGGATCTAATTATTTGAATTTCTTAATCATTAAAAGGTAAATTTACAAACATAATTTACATGATATTTCAGTTTCTATTCAGTGAAATGTCTTCCGTATCTGTATGACTTTAATTCGAGAAAGCTATCGTTTCCCTTCTCATGAATTGCGTTTTCATAAAATTGTAATGAGGCGGTACCTTTATTGAAATGTTTTAAAGTATAATACAAATATTGGATATTTTCAAGATATAAAGCACGTATTGTGGGTTTTTGTTTTCTGTTATTAACAGACGCCGTCTTCAAAGTGGGAAGAGCCTATGAGCGACCAACATTGCCCGCCAACAAGTGCGCATGCTCAGCCGAAAAATGTCTCGGTTAGCAGACGAATTCGGCGTAGTGTGGATATGGCATTATAACTGACGAAATACAGTATGTTACTGCAATGTATGTATATATTTTACTGGATTCACAAGAGAATTTTATAAATTCCAAAGACAATTCGTTTATAAGTTTTCAAATTAGGTGCTTTCTTTGGCCTTACCATAACGGAACAATTTTATTGAAATCGCTCATGTGGATGAGCACAAAACTGTTGTTATAAACTGAGGCAAATTCCAAAAACGGTGACGTTTCACTTTATCATCCATTTAACGGCCATTGTGCCACAGTAAACGTTTGGAAATAACGATGGATAATCGTTATTCCTATATACTGTTGCAGTACCCTTTTAAATAGCTTGAAATTGCATTGCTTTGCCAGTAAAAAGACCCCAGAGATACAGGGAATTCTCCTTCTCTATTTCGTTCCGCATATCGAGTAGACAACCCTCAACTGACAGCTATTGATATCTGCTCAGCGGTTAGGATCATTGCCTGTTTGCGTACTGACCAGACGGAACGTGATCTCGCCTCTGGTGATATGTTTGAGAAAACTTTATAGCTACTGTATATTTCAAAAATAAAAATAAAAAACGAAGTCATAAACATAATTGTGTTAATGCACGAAAAGGTGTTTTCCAAAATTTGTGTATCTTGTGCTAGACGTTGTTGTAAAGTTTACCAACAAAAAAGTATAAGCTCCATAAAATGACTGAAATGCTAAAAGTTTCTATACAGTTAAATATTCCTTTTAGCAACTTTTATACTTTTTTTTGTAAGATATTTATTGAAATCAATTGTGTGTATATATATTTATTCTGCCTCAAGTATGCTACCAAGTATGCCAGCCGAAATAAGCTTCTGCTACGCAAACTGGTAAAACACAATGACGCTCTAGCCAAACATCCTGTGTTCAAAAAACAGCTTTTCTGTTCATCATGTGTTTAAAAAACATGGCCTCCAGCATATTGAGCGAATTTCTTTGAAATTAAATGATGGAGCCCCACATCAAGCAGGCAATGACGTTCGCAGTGATTGCCTGCTGTCAAGGGATCAAAAAGTGTATGTTTGGCAGGTTCAGTTAATCTTTCTATTACATATTTTATTATCACGATATTGAGAAATGTTTGATTTGGATATTGGCGTAAAATACAGTGGACCTCGATTTACGAACGTCTCTATTTACGAATAATTTGATGTATGCTTTCAATACAAATAATTCAAAATAATTTTCTGGCCAGCTTTTTAGCTATAATTCTGCATTAGCCACACTATATGTTTTAGAAATAGATAAATCAATTTTTTTTGGCCATAATAAATGGTATTGCTGCTATTCCTAAGCACAGCTCAAGCACCGATGAGAATTTTTCTGACTGATAAAGAATATCAACCACCTGTCAAAGAAGGAGACATATTTTACATTGATAATGATAGCTATGAATGTAGTGATACTGAAATTGTCACATCTAATGAAGTAACGGTATTTTGGATACACATACACAATTTAAAAACTCATTAAAACTTGTAAAATTGAAAAAGAAATTTTTTAGCATTTTTCCTAGTGAATATATGACTATTTAGATGTGTGTGTATTTTTTCGTTGAAATCAAAAAAATCATGCAGTAATGGGTTTACCCATAGCAGATTAAATAAAATAAAAATACAATTTGAGATACTTTAACACAAGGCAGTTTTTAAACACTTAACATAAGGGGTATTACAACCCTATCCCTTTCAATGGGAAAATTTGCAACGACACTCACAGTCAAACAAAAAAAGATTAAATAAAAATAAAAATTGTTTAAAATAGCTTTATAATTCAGCAAGGTACTGATCGTGTCATTTTTCACGTTAGAATAGTAGATTTTTTAAAATTAAATTATTGTTTGAATTTTTGCACTCACAAATTGCCTATATCATGCTGCCACCTGTTGGCAGCGTGTGCATAATAACGGACATTTTTCAAACTTGTATATTAATTTTTTTTAAATCTACAATTTCAACGTGAAAAACAACAATATGAGGCCCTTGCTGATCCATCAAGCCACCCCAAACAATTCTCACCCCCATCCAAACCTCCCTCATTCAACTGTGAGTATCTTTGGAAGCCCGACCCATTGAAAATGATAGGTTTGTGAGCCCTCATAAGACAGTTTCAATTCAATTGTATTAAACTACAGTCAGCATTGGAGTGCTATGTGGTCGGGAATATTATAATTATTTACATTATACAAATAATACGTAAAATGACATGCTTCGACCAATGTACATTTATTGTAGAAGAGTTTCTGCAAGCTTGGGATCGTCTTTTGAGAGGGAATTCCACCTATGCGTGCGTAGGAAGAAACACCAAAATTCAGTGGCCCAATTAGCTCGAATGTTCATCAAGGGATTGGAAAGACATGTGCGAACACCTCGCCAAACAATTTTATAACTGTCTACACCAGGTTAGTGTTGCATGGTATAGGTTAAAACGCACAAAGAAACCCATGCCTATATGGCCTCCCGCCTGGTCGTCGTGAGAGCCACACGCTAGAGTTCTTTGCGAGACACTCGCATCCCGCTTGTATTGCCAGTCACAAATCTGGCCGCCCTTTGCTGTACCATCTCTAATTCTTGAACTAGATAACACGGTAGGGATTCCAATCCGAGTACCAGCATTCTGTCAGAGGATGGGTTCAAGACTTAGGCCCATACCAGGGTTGCTCAGCAAATTGCAGCTCTCCCTGGTAAAAAAACAACTGAAACCAATAGAGATTTCTGTTGATTTCTAAATGTTATTTGGACACTTTATTGGTTTTAATTGTTTTCTATGGTTCCTGTATTGACTTCTATTGGCTTATATTGACTTCTATTGACTTCTATGGTTTAGCTGTTTTGACTGAACAATAGATAACAATAGAAAATTTCTAGCAATTG
>JAQGAE010004274.1:0-13062 GCA_034696685.1 Julus scandinavius
GTCGAAGTCGTCTGCTAGTGACGTCAAAATAACATAGCATAACATAAGAAAAACGTTCAAATGTGTAGGGGCCTTTACCCGGTTAGCCCTCCCTGTTGACCCGAGCTTTCCAGCAAACCTTGTATGGATTGCTGGTCAGCTCGGGGCACAGAGCGGGTTCATTTCTCACTTTCCGTGATTACACATAATCAACATATCCGCCCCGGCCGACCCCGCCCAAGGACATAACTGGGGCAACCTTGACCCTGGCCTCAGGGTCATTACAAATCTAACCAAATTAAATCTGAATTTCTTTACGATCAAGTGTCACTTTTTAAAACTTAATATAGAAATCGGGTTTATGGTTTAAATTTGTATTTTTGGTAATTTAAAGTACCTAAAGTTGTTGTCCTTGTATTATACAACGTTGCTGATCGATTTTTTTTTCTGTATTGCAGTGGCTGTAGTTCATTCAAAGTCGCGATGCGCTAAGGAACGGCACAAGTTGGACGAAGATCTAAATTCGTTGATGAAAATCATTCATGAGAAAGAAGCTAGCTTAGTATCCTTTTTACAATGAAATAACGATCACCTGACGGAGGGATTTTTAAGATAGCACGTATAGGATGCGCTGTCAAGTGCAGTGATATTTCTTAACGATTTAACAACCAGAAAGAACGGATGAATGACGGTGATGTATTGCAGAGTCGTTTGAAAGACATCAGGCACGATAAAGAGGACACGATTAGTAGGAGGAAAATCATCGACGATGATCTAAGGGCTCTCAACAACGAAAAGACTGTAAGTAGAACCATTGCAGACAATACACGGCACATATAACATTAAAGAGAGTATAAATTATTCTAATGGTATTGATCGGGCATGCCTTAAGAAAGATCCTATATACATATATATATATATATAGATTGCTCAACGGATGCGTGAATGGGCCGAAACCGTTTATGTAAAAAATCAGTTTTTGGTTAAACGATTCGTTACTGTGTCAAGTTGCAATCTATCGAATTAACGTGGTTTTGCAACAATTATTGAGCAAACATTATAACAAATTCAAACAAGATAATCATTAGATGAGTGCTATTGTTTCTAAACGCTGTTATGTTGTACAACTAAAAACCAGGACCTTATATGAATAATGTTTTTGTTTCTTGATATTAAACTAAAGCAAATAATTAGATGTACTTAATCAGGGTGTTCAGTAGCTTGCTTAAAAATCCGGAAAGTGGGGAAATGTGCTTGCATTTTTATCTTCTTGGAAAAGTCGGGGATTAAGCTTGAAATTCGCTTTAAACGCCAGTTTATGCTTGAATTTCCGGCCCACGTCGAGACATGTCCGTTAATCGTAAAAATCGTTTATAAAAAAAATAGATATAAGAAACGTATTTTTCGTATTCTGTAGCAAATTTTTCAGACTCCTTCAAAAATATGGTGCAATTGGCCTTGAAATATACTTCATTTTTCCAGTAAATTTACTCGACACCCTGATAATTAATTGTAAATTTCAGATTTTAGATCCCAAGAAAAATATCACTAAAATAATGCTAATAAATCGTTAAACACTCTAAGGACAACAACGAAATACATAATACATAATTGATAAATCTAAAGTAGGCCACATTGTATGTTAAGTTTCAGTGTAGGGTCTTGCTTACAATAAATTTCATGTCTAAAACATCTAACAATTTTAAAATACAATTAAGAAGCTTTAATTTATTTAGCGGTTCAGGAGCTTTAAATAGATACAGTAGATTATTACTTTGAATAAGACACTAGTATCGCTTTTAATCATTTTTATGCAGTGGCAGTAGCCTATAGTATGAATATAATTCATAAACATCAGTAATCATGAAATTGGCAGTTGAGAGTATGTAACTTTCAAAATGTTCTATAATTTTCTTTCCTTTCCCAAGAAATTCAATATGTGATTAGCAAATGAGTTTTGCAATGATGTTGATGGGAACCAAGATAAGGGAGTAACTGTGTTTTAAATTTGAATATATTGATTTAATCCCCTTCTGCAGCATACGTTCTGCCTACTCAATTTTTCAATGAATGAAAACAAAAAATTAAAAATTTTTCAAATAAAATATATTTTTTGAGTAGCATTTCAACTGTTGCTGCACAGCATGAGGGGT
The DNA here is from genome assembly GCA_034696685.1 of Julus scandinavius. NCBI lineage: Eukaryota > Metazoa > Arthropoda > Diplopoda > Julida > Julidae > Julus > Julus scandinavius. The sequence continues at coordinate 2,133 of JAQGAE010004274.1, forward strand.
GAAAATTCCTGCCCACCAGAAAAAACCTTTTACCTCAGTAAAATTTAAAACACAATGTTAATGAGACATCTGGTGGCCAATAAAGCAGTTAGTTGTTCTTCAACAGATGATCATACTGGTATTAGGGAATGCATATTTAAATCAACTTCACTGAACCGAAAGATGTTATTCATTTCCTTAGATGTCGATTCTACGACTCTATGATTTCCTTTCTCATGAACTGTTGCTTTTATATATTTCTTTAAAAAAACCGAGAGAAGCTTGTTGGAGGCTATTGTTGCTGTTGTGCCAATATCAAAAACGTTACATGAAAATTACCTTTTGAGTGACCTTCATTTTTGGAATAATGATTAAATTGCCAAACATTAATCTTAACGCATTTATGTAGAACTGTTCAGCTGCCATCAATATATTTATTTCACATTGGTTGCTTTGCTGTAAAGGTTACATTTGTTGAAAATCGCTGTTCTAATCAAACAGATGCTACCATTTCCCTTTATGATATACCTAAATTAGGATTTTTATAAGTATCACTGGAACTAAGTTTAGTTGTACTATCAGCTGTGATTCCAGTGTTTTTAAGCTGGTATGCCATGACAATTTAGACCCAGTTTAGTGTATCGTGAGCTGAAAAAGGTTGACTTCGCTTTCGGGGTTATTTCGAATTATGGTATTTTATTTAGTAACCTGTGTCTATATTTTGGATTAAATAATAATTGTATTATGTGGGTTGATCGTAAATTGAAACTGAAATTCTTCAAGGGGTAATATATGGAATTTGCCCATCTTTGTTGTAATTGTTTAGCATTACAAAATTGAGCGCACTTTAATCCACAAATTTCACATTTTTTTTAGGGAGAGACGTTTATAAAATTAAGAGGAAGCCTCCAGTATCGCACTGAAAAAGCCTTAAATGAAGCTATTAGGTGAGGGAACTTTTTATTTGCTATAAAAGCAAAAATATGTGTCACACCGCCATGCATCGTAGTTGATTGTCTCTAAACTGGCGGCTATGTTTTTTTTTTTCAGTCGCCTCGAACTGCAACTGACTACTCACAACTATAAAGTAACCGAGGAAAAGAAAATCGTGCAGGAAATAGATAGGCTAAAGCGCTCAAAGAAAAATTTAAAGTAAGTCGCCATTTGTTCTTATATGTGACGAATTGCTAAATTTATTTGTAACTAATTTTACTTTTATAAATTAGGGAATATTTAGCCCTTGAGGAAGAATTAAACCAAATGAAAACTAAGCAGCGGCTGATGAGATCGCAAAGAGATGTAAGTGAAAACTTGAATTGTTTTTGGATTTGTCATTCGACATAATTAATAAATTATTTGAAGTTTTCAATTAAGAGTGTTTTGCAGTAGTTTTCACCTTGGATGGATATTGATTTATTTGTAGGGTTTATATCGGCAAGTCACGCTCCTCAAAGCTGATGAAGACGAAATTAAAAAATCCAGCTTGGAGAACAGAACACAAATTGATCAGTTGAAGAAAGGCAAGCGAAATTATTTTTTGTTTAAACACCAGCATTAAACTTTTTTGACTCATTTTTCTCACGTCGATTTTTAGATCTCGATGAATTACATGCTCAAAAAAGGAAAGCAATGATTGATTTGAAGCAAGCTGCCCAGCCTATGCTTCATTTAAGGGAATTGCACCAGAAAAAGGCTCACAATCTAAGAAAAAAGGAATATAGCAATATGTTTCAACATGGATGCTTAAGAGAATGTAAAGGCTCAGTTCAAGATTATCCTCATTGCAGGAAGGAAAGGTAGTGTAGCGATTCTTGCTTTCTGATCGAAATTCCATGTATTCACCCGTGGTATTCGTGTTTAAATATCTTTCTCTTTATGCAAATATAGAAATGGAGGAAAGCCTAGCGATGCTTTAATTGAGAAAGAAATTCTGTGTAACACGCTGATGACATATTTGTACCGATTGACTGCCTCGCCCACAAGTATGCCCAGTACACCAGTGGTGGAGCAAGATTCCAAAGTCGGTTGGTACAATTTTTACTTAACGTTAGGACATCAGTCTTATCTGTGCACTGGAACAAACAATTTCTGTTTGTGATAGTGTTGGTTCAAAGTAGATGCACTTTGGATAACTGTTTTTCGTGCACGTTGCGCAGTATATTTATCATAAGCAGGTTAAATTTGACACATCTTCCTTCTCGTGTGCTAGGCACTTCTCCTGTGACGGAAATCCAAGATGGAGACATGGTGTTGGTGCTAAAGAAGAGATGCGAAATCGATGATGGCTACATTTTTCAAAAGTCTTTGCGAGCTCCTAAAAAAGGAAAAAGAGACAGGAAACGAACGCAGCAGGTTAGTGGTTTTTATTGTGCAAATAAATATGTATTAGATAATTTAGAAAAATTAAGCCATTCTCAAATTAGAGTTTGATCTTAAAAAATAATATTATTCTTGGATTTGGACAAAGCATTTTTTTCACTGTTGCAGAACCGACTATTGAGTCATACCCCTGAAATGCTTGACCAATTTTATAAATTGGATTTATCCCCTCCATCTTCCGTTAATGATGTGCCATTGTGTTTGGAAGCTCTGGGTTCTAAAAAGGTATTTATCTTCATTTTTCAACTTTGTTCTTGCACTTAATTAATACAGGTTATAAATATTAATTGAAACGCAATTTCAGCATCAGTTACACCATGGAAGGGAAAGTATTTCACCCAGGCTCTCCCCTGAGAGCAGGCTCCCGTGCATCGCTGAATGTGTGGACAAAATTAACGTTAATTATGAGGATCGTTGTGATGTAATTGACAATGAATCAACTTGTAGGGACATTGTCGGCAGTATTACTAACGTTGACCATGAGTCTGATTGTGATACTCACTCTCGGAATGGAGCTGTTTGCGTACAAAATAACGAACAGCTAGTTTCTGCAAAACTATTGCCTCCAAGCTCGGATGTTGGGATGGAGGGCTGCCAGAATACATCTTGTGGGCTTCTAAATTTCCCACATTGCCCCATCCTGAATGGGAAAGCTGATTTGCATCACGTAAAGCAAAATCACGAGGAAAGTTTGGACACAATTGGGGGAAAATGCCTAGTTTTCAATGATCCCGACTCTGACAAAACTGTAACGATGAGCAATGGAAACGAAAAATATGCAGCTACGGAACGAAAGGACTTCAGTGTACATCACTCTATACACTTTGACAATTGTAGCACACTTTCAAATGATAAGTTGGGGCTACAGAACAGTGACTTTGCACTCGTAAATCCAAACCACAGTAGCAGTTGTGTTGATGTTCCGTTCCTCGATCCTCATGTGGTGTCGAAGGTTCTAAAACCGCCACCGGATTGTTACTTAGTTAACGGCGTGTGCAAAAGAGATGTACCCATCAGTCATTCGTGTAACGAAATTATACTAGACGAGAATTTAAATTCAGATCCGGGAAAAGAAAATTCTATTGCATATAGTCGAAGTTAAGGTGATTAAGTTTGGGCTATGCTCGGTAAAAAAGAATTTGGCATATATTTTACGTTTATATTTATAACTATATATGCATTGTTGAGGCGTAACTTGCAAGGTTCAATAATATATACTATTTTGGATTAGCTTGGTAAAATACCAAATGTGTACAAATTCTACAAATAATAATTGATGATAGTATTTTTTCTACTTTAGCAAGCAGACCACAAATTAATACCATAATTGTATGTTTGACTCTATGGTTGGACCTGAATTCTTTTTGTTATAGGATTTCCAATATGGGACATTATGGAATTTTCAAGATTCACAAGCTGGTGTATTTTTCTTGCAAGCTGGTCTTGAAAGTGATTCCCAATATATGAAAGTATTACCTCATGCATGTGTGCATGCTGTGCACTTGTGAGAACTGTTTCTTTCAAAAAATGTTGCAATCTTTGGAGCCCTGTGCAACTGACCTGCAGAATGCTAAGTTTTTGGATTTCACTATGCTGCATTTCAATTTTCTATCCTTGTTTTATTTATTATGCATGCTCAACTATGAGCATGCGGCAATTTAATAATGTGAAATCAGAAATGCAGTTATTCTTGACCGTATTTTGATGTTGATTGTGCTGCCTTTGTAATAATCCAATGTTTACTTAAATATTGGCAGTTGACAAAAGAAAACATTTTTACTGCATCACGTTGCGTTTTGACTGAAAAGAATAAAGTAGTTTTAATTTTATATATTGCTAAGACTTAATTTAAAAAACGGATTAGAATTTTCGAGTTTATTTATATAACGTTTTTTATTTTTTTTTAATGTAATCTCACGGATTGCTGCATCTTCCATATGGTAAGGTGAAATACGTTTTCAATTGATTTTCTATCAACAAGAGTGTGCCATTTTGGTCAAGATATGGTCCAAAAATCGCGGAAAATTGGCGGATTCTGGTTGAAATTTCGAAAATTATTGGATTTCGGGGGGGGGGGGATCTATCCCCAAAATCCCCCCCAATATACGGGCTTGAATGTTCCCCCTCTCCCCAAAGAAGAAAAATATGATGACATATATGGCCTTGAAGTATACGTTATGGAAAATCTTGCATTAACTATGTGATTTTATCACATAGGCACAAGGTGCACTGCATTCGGTATTGAAAATTTCCACAAAGTGCAGTTAGCTCAATTCAAATTTTGAAATTATGTATTTTTTATGTAACTTGCGAAAGAACGAATATTGTTTATAGAAATTTCACCCACAGATTCCGAAAAATACATGCAGTGAAATACAATATTTGTTTTGGGATTTTTAAAATAAAGGTTTTTCTCTAAATTTTAAAGCCAAGTTTTGAACTCTATTAGTTGCTCAGCTCGGGTGGGTTACTGCAGAGATGGATCGTGTAGACCTGGTACACATCCGGAAGCGGGTAAGACTCCTTCATTGGAGTCCCCATTGAGGGGGGCATCGACGGCTCCTCTCACCCGGGCGTGGGTATCCAGTGAAGCTCTGCCTCGGCAGGGTGGAGGGTACTCATTAACGAACCCACGGCGGGCATGAGCCCGCCGTGGGCCCTATGTTTGAGTTTTTTGTCCCCACATGATATCATCAAACCTGAGTTCGAATCCTGGCCCTCACTGCGCGTTTCTTAAAACCTTACTTAAAATAATTGTGTTCAAGGGTCGAGTCAGTGGCCCCGGTCTCTGGCTTAAAATTTCATTCGGCTAACACATTTTGTCACGGGTGGACCGAAACTTCCCGCAAAATTTTTATTTGAAAGCATCTGCGAACATCAGGGCTTTATAGCAATAGAGGCATCACCCTACGAGTACGCATACTTTTGAAATTCATTTTAAAATTATAAATTTGTAAAGAGCGTTTTCTTAATCTAGCCTTTAGATAGAAAACCCAATTCTAGCGTTTTTCAAACGCTGATAATGTTAACAAATGTTATATTTCGAGAATTAAGCCCATTTTTTTATGATTTAGAATGGTTTTCACTCGTCTTGTCGTTTCTGGGTTGTTCCAGTTCAGAACGGGGTGAGACACTACATGTGGCGGCTGTTGGCTTACTTCCTGTCGGCTATTACTCGTCTGGAGTTGCCGTATCTGAACCGGTGGGTGTTTTTATCGTTACGCTGTTTAATCGTTGATTTAATTGGGAATTATGCTTTGTACACGTGTTTTATTTGGACAGCCAGGTGCTATACAGTCATTTTAACATAGCAAAATTGCAGATATGTCTTCTACTAGAAACATTTTTTTGAAGATTCGTCAATTCGATGCCTACCCTAAAACGCTAGAAGATTTTCGGATAAAAACTTTCAGCGGTGCGCTGGGTGAGTTTGCTTGAGGTTCTATATCATGAAATTTATTTAGTTGCTGTTGTGCAAATTAAGCCTCGGCATATTATTTCCTATGCAAGGTTTTAATTTGTGTTTTGATGTTTGCAGTGACGATCATCAGTGCAGTGCTCATGACAAGTTTGTTTGTATCCGAATTAAATGACTTTCTTTCACCAGACATCAGAGAAGAAATATTCGTCGATATTAGTAGAGGCAACAAGCTGCGTATTAATGTGGACATTATTTTCCACAAAGTATCCTGTGCTTGTAAGTATAGAGAGAATGTTGACCTGCTCTTAGTGTTTGTAACATGTAGACTACAAATGATATTTTAGCACTCCCTAGGGCCCTATAACTTCCTTTGACATTCGAATTGATGTCGTAAAGTCAATTATAATTTAAACAAACATATTATAGGTACGAGCTCAAGTATTCAGTTCTCATCATGTTGATTATAGAATTTAAGATTTAGTTTACACTGAGAATAGAGAAACTGGTATATGCTTTGAATGCCAAAATAAGGTTAGTTCTTTATGTCATGCCAGTTTTGTATCAATGAATGTTTTTTGAAGCAGAATAGACCAGAACTAAATTGAAGGAACTATATGTGTAAGTTCATTTTTTTGCCTTAGGACTTATGGAATTTGTGTCTACCATTGCAAATGATGTGATTATTATTGATTAAGTATATATTGTTTTCATGCATGATAACTTTTTTCTTAATAGTTTTGAGTATTGATGCCATGGATATATCAGGAGTTCAGCAAATGAATGTAGAACACAGTATGTTCAAAACAAGACTGGATCTTAAAGGAGTTCCAATTAAAGAACCTGAAAAAGAAACAAGTAAATTTTACTTAAATGTTAAGTTATACATTTATATTAGCAGTATCACCAATATTTTTTTTTCTTCTTCAGAACTTGGTGATGCTTCACAAGATCTTGCAAATGTGAGTATTTGTGTCACAGTTTAGGACACATTCAAATTCATTTTAATGAACTGTTAAAAATGGCTGATTTGATAAAAATGTAGGCGTTACAGACCACAAACGAATCAGAATGTGGTAGTTGTTATGGAGCTGAAACTGCAGATGCGCAGTAAGCAATTTAATTTTTGCATTTGTTAATTTCATTTTGTGGACTAATTCATCAATTCCTTATGCTACCGTCGTGTACTACCATGGTGTATCAACATAACTCGATTAGAAATACAATTTGCAATATACTAAAACTTAACCAAATTGTATTTTAAGATGTTGTAATTCATGTGAAGATATCCGTGAAGCCTACAGGAAGAAAGGCTGGGCCTTTCTCAATCCTCTTAACTATGCTCAATGCTTAAAAGAAGGCTGGACCGACAAATTAAAAGAACAGCAAAATGAAGGATGTCATGTATTTGGTTACATAGATGTCAACAGAGTAAGTACAGATCGTGACATATTGGAATACTGAAGTTATTTCAAACGTTTTTGCAAAATCTTCCAAAAGAACTGCTGGCAACAATTATAAATCTTTGTGCAAAACAATTTCCTAAAATATGGCAACAAGTTGAGTTTTATTGTTAAACAATAACATTGTTTTACACGTTGTATTCCATGGTGAAAATAACTTTCAAACTCGTGTAGCACAATCTAACTGACAAAGAATTATTTTTGTGAATTACAGGTAGCAGGAAATTTTCATATTGCACCTGGTCGCAGCTTCCAACAACATCATGTACATGGTATGTCCATGTATTTTTCATTTTGATAAAGTGCCATTCAGATATTAATATTTATTTATTTTTTGCAGTGCATGACTTGCAGCCTTATTCATCATCTGAAGTGAGTACATTTTGGTGCTTCTTTTAATTTGAAGTCAAGCAAAATTCCTACTTCCACAATAGCTTTACTCATCTGCTTATATTTAATCAAATTGTAAAATATATGCTGGTCAAGTTAACTGATTCCAAAATTATTTTCAGTTTAATTTGACCCATACAATAAACCATGTGACGTTTGGAGATAATGCTGTGAAAAAAGAAGGCCCCTTGGACAACTTGTACGTTGTGGCAGAATCTGGTAATATAAAAACTTACTTTATAATTTTATAACAAGCAAGGGAAACAAAGGTTTCATCTTTTAGCTCCTATATTAATGTGCATGCAAGCACATTTAACTGGTACACAATATGATTATAACCTAGAATCATCTATGCAACTGCTTAGCTGTTGTTTGTTGAAATTGACACATGAAAAAACTGAAATATGTATTATTATGGCACCAAGTTAGGTAGTTATAAAATCAGGATTACATTTTTATTAACTAGCAAATACTATACATTGTAATTTTGCGTCATTCACTTTATAGAAGTTAGCATCTTATTCCTGTGCCAATTGCCATAAAAGTTCCAAATGTAGCACCACCTTGCATCATTACTTTTCCAATGTTTAATCCTAATTCTTTTCCTCTAATTCCATACCTGCAAATTTGGAATTGCATAATAAGTATACAAGAAACACAGTTTCATGTGTGGCATTTATTTTAATTGTACGCTACCTAAAGGCTGAGAATCCTCCAAATAAAGCTCCTGAGATCACTCCGACGAAAACTCCTATTGTAAAGCCCAGTTTTACTTTATCGAAACAGCTCGGGCCACTTTGATAGCCACCTGACATTGGAACAGGCATGATTTTACGATAATCTGTAATATACAAAATACTTTTAGCGATGCATGCCATAATCAACTCTGTGGTACTAAGCCTAATTTTCCTCATGTTTTCCATTGGCGTCATTATTGGAATTTTAGAAGATATCTAGAAATTACTTTTAAACAGGAAAAACCCTTCAAATTCAGCGTTTTTATACCTGTATTCGAAACTTAAGTTACAAGAGATTGCGAAGCGGAAGATTCTTTTGGAAAGTGAATGAATATCTACGTGATTCAAACACAGGTTCCCATGGAAGTCGCCATTAGTATGCTGCGACATCTAGTTGCAATTCGATCGTCAAGACCACAATTGGATAAACGCAGAATGGCACATTGATGTTTATTGGCCCAATTTGATTCCCTAAAAAATAAGAATTCTTTTATATACAGGGAGTCCAGTAGACCAACAAATTAGGAATATGTTCATGCACATCAGAAAATTGGAAATTATGCTTGAAATTCGTGTTTTATTTTTTTGCTGCACAATTTTATTCTGGAATTTTTGGTCAGAAAACATTTTTTAAACTTAAACTCTCCAGATGAACTTTTCTTTGGAAAAATATGTGTCAATTGGTACAATATTATGTATATCAATTAAAATTACTATTATAATTAATTTAGGTGCGATGATGTTCCAGTACTTTGCTAAAATTGTCCCTACAATTTATGAAGACTTAAACAGACATGTAAGTTTAGTTTTAATTTATTATAACACTTTGCTATTAACTAAATGCTATTTTTGGTGTTATTTGTTTTAATACCATTACACCCATACCTCGCTTTATGACCTAATTAGGTTCCGGAAAAATTGGCCATTAAGCGAAGGAGCCATATAACGAATCAATTCTTTCTGCAATTTTCATTTTTTTCCCCGTCTTAAACGAAATGAAACCCATAAGCTATTGCTTTATTGTAAGCCAAATTCGACCTTGTTTATGCAAATTGGGGTAACTTGTCATACTTTTTGACCGCTTTCTTTAATTACAGCGTTTTTTTTGCCCGTTATAACAAAACATCGTGGGCCATAAATCGAAAAAGTGCCATAATTAATAAACGGCCGTTATAGCAAAAGGCCGTATAAAGAGTGACCGTATAGCGAGGTATAGGTGTATTTGCGAGAATAGAAGTTAATTTTGGTTGTGTAGATACAAAAGAAGGTAATATACAGAGAGATTTCAAACTTGTAGCTTTCGTTTATATGATGAAAGCACATTTAGATAGGTATGATCTATCCATTGTTTATTTTCATCGTTTTTAAACTTACAGATATACGACCGAACTCAATTTTCCGTGACAAGACATACAAAAGTAACTCATGTTCTTTCTGGCGAACAAGGGATGCCTGGATTCTTCATAGTTTATGAACTATCGCCCATGATGGTTCGATATACGGAAAAGCAAAAGTTGGTTTTTCAGTTTTATTTTCAGACTTTCAATTTTGTAGTTCAAATCTTCATGCCTTTTACATTTTTCTTGCCTGATAGGTCTTTCATGCACTTTTTAACCGGAGTTTGTGCAATTATAGGAGGAGTTTTTACTGGTAAGCATAATATCTTATTTGGAAATTAATCTTGCAGCATTATAACGTAAAATCGACATTAGGTTTCTTCACGTGAGGTATTGTAACGCCAGCCGGCGTTACAATACCAGAGTTTGTCTTGTTGTATACCTATTCAAAAAATTATTGTTACCATACATCGTTCAATCCATGTGTCTGCAAACGTTTTTGGAGAAGGTTTTTTGGGCAAAATTAGATATGTTTTTAGTTATTGCTGGTCAAATTATTAGTCTTATGTAAAATGGTTGGTGCAGTTTGATTTATTGCAGTAGTGATGTCGGACTGTTAAATCCGTGGGAAGTTTTACTCGCATATATATTATTTCCCATGAACGCCTGCCAGGGTTGGCTGTTGGCTGAAGTTTACCGACACCTTGTTTAATGAATTATTCATTTAAATAATGGCTGCTAAGGAGAATTCACTTTTTTGAACATTTATTTTTTATTTTTAGTGGCTGGCCTTATCGATGCGATTATTTATCACTCCTCCAAAATAATTCAGAAAAAAATTGAATTGGGTAAGACTCAATAGCAAAGAATAATGTAAATACATTCATTAAATAATCATACAACACTTTGGAATAAAAAAGTAATGCAACTTTAAATTGTTTGCAAATGTCTATTATACAAAGTTATTTCTAGTATCAAAATAGAAGCTTTGATTACTTTCCTGTGATCAGAGTGTGGTGTTTTCGCAAGATTTGATCTCTCAGAACTGTCAGGTCCGTAATTTTCTACTGTTTTTCGCGTGAATTTCCAGACCATTTATGGACGAATTTGCTCGCTTTTTGCCATCTGCCAAAGTTAAAATCGATTTTCTCTTTGCGTTTTTTTAAAAAATGAGTGAAATTTCGACTTTCGAAATTGCGGGTTTTTCTTGCAGATATGGATAGTACA
>JAQGAE010004275.1:0-13061 GCA_034696685.1 Julus scandinavius
CGTTTTCTCAGAAAGGAATCGGTAGTTTTTATAACATTACATATACGTGATAATATATTGGTAGTACGACCGAGATAGATGAGGTAGTGGTAACTCTGGGTAGTTGGAGACCTGGGTTCCATTCCCGGGTCGCCAATGTCGCTGTTCTTCATGGTTGTTTCCAGGCAAACGCCATGGTAGTTCCTGTAAAATTCGGCCGCGACCGTGCTCCTTCCTCTCTTCACTTCTATTATAAATTAGCAAAAAATACAACCAAATCCAAAAACTATAATTTCAATTGCCAGGTGGGCCGAATCCCACAATTCATATGCGCTTGGTGTATTGGTTATACGTTGTATGTTTTAATGGTTGTTTCGTAGGTATAATATAACCACCAAGTTTTAAATCGATATTACAGGAAAATTTAATTATATCTCCCATTAAGTGGTTTCCATACAAAGAATATTAATTGGAAATTTGAAAAGTGCAGTTTTTAATGTAGCATTCTCGTATACTGTACTGTAACTTAAGCAATGCACCTGTATAATCAATACATTGTTAAGGGCTTTCTGAAAGGGTTTTCTGGGACACCCAATAGTCCTGAAACCAGTTTTAGAAACAATGTATTGAAGTTAAGTTTTTAGCATAGAAATGAAATTGCAAACCAGTTCTTTTAAACTAATTTGGTACTTTTTTCTATTTCAAAGATAAGGAAATATTATACAATGCCAACTGATAGGCATCAGAGGCACTAGATTTCGGTAAAAAAATTCTTTAAAATTCAGTTTATCAACGTTATTTTTTTTGTGTCTAGCATGACCTATATTTAAAGAAACTTCTATGAACAGAAGCAATGCGCGTTTTCACAATTCTTATCGGCAAACTGAATTCATAGGATAGTGTTATTGAAATGCGCGAAATTCAATTAAGTTTAGGTTGATTAAGAAATCGATAAAATACAATAGAACGAAATTCTATCATGCCGACCGAATTTCATAAGATTTCCGATATTCCAGCGTTCGTTCCCAACAGTAACAATTATTTTATTGATCGTCGCTTCTATACTCCCTGTGGGTCAAATTACCGGCATCGTCATGTAAATTGCTCTTGCATGGATGAAAGAAATCTCCCAACAATCCATCGTGGCAAACATAGCGGTGTCAGGTGCAGGGTTTGACGTAATTCGATAGTGGTTGATGTACGTTCACCGTGCAAAATTGGGGGGAAAAAAACCTGCTAGTATTTGAATTATTATAAATAATTCCAACGTGTGTAAGGAAGCAATCGTGATATTGGTGAGTCAGTGGGTATAATATTAGCTTCAGTGGATCCTTGCAGAAATTACATATAATTTCATGTTCATATGCAAAATGAGGTGAAAATATATCCTTGTCAGAAATCAACAAAATGAGCCTAATGATAGATTGGAGACAATGATGATGGTGATCGATTATTAGCTATATAGTACATACTGGTTCAATATTTTTACACATGTCCAACGACTTGAATAACGTTCAATATGTTGTACTTTTTGAGGTTGGATTGGAGGGTAGAATAGAGAAACTAACGCACGCTTCAATGCTTTTTATTCTGATAGTATTTCAAAGATAAATACTAATAAGGCATGAATTGTTACAGTACTATTTTACATTTAAATGCTTTATTATTCTACATTATTCTTCACAATTCTACACAGTGAGTCATAACAAAGTAGAACCCATTAAAAAAACCACAACTTCGTGAAAAATGCTTCGATTTAAATGGAATTAAACACTTACATAGAACAATAAATAGTGTAGGAACGAAAATGAATTATAAAATGTGCTCAAAATGTTCTCCGGTGGCCTTTACACCAGCCCGGAGTCTAACGCGTCATTCTTTGATTGAGGATTCGCTTATACATTGCCGAGCTTAATCCTAGTTTTTTTAATTCGTAGTTCAAGTCTTCGGTATTATTAATCCTCGATTTGTAAACCTTTTCATGGAGAACTCCCCACATTTTTTAGTCTGCTGGATTCAAGTCCGTACTGTTTGGTGGCCAGTGTTTGGGTTCGATGTACTGCTGCGTATCCCATTGCAGCAGTTCAACTGTTTCTCGAGCACGGTGTTGTTTAAAAATGAAACAAAATCCGAGATTTGTCGCATTTCCAGAAAATGTTTTTTGTTCATACGCTATTGTTCTATATAGGTGCCTAATTTCGTTTAAATAGAAGCATTTTCCACGAAGTTGTGATTTTTTAATTGGGTTCTACGTTTTTATGACTCACAGTGTATAATATGGCATATTATTTTAGTCTAATTTTATAATTTTATAAAATGTTCGCATTGAAAGATAGTGATACAGTATACATAAATTATTTTAGACATTCGACCAATTAAAAACTAAGTAAAATATGGAGGTGTTCATCGTATTTTATTATTACTTGTATACTACATTATTGAGAACTAGTATTTTTATTTGATCACTACGTATTGCAGTCTTGATATATAATCATATTGTGTGTTGTTATTTGAAGTAATATTGCAACAACAGAACAGCGTAACTATAGCTATTTAACCGTATAATGTACTAGTGGCAATGTAACAATTAACCAACCCAACCAAGACCCATCATTACTGCGGTTAATTTAATACAAGGCAATTTACATATGTAACTATCTAAATAGGACCCCGCCCGTCGCCACGTTAGACATGTCTGCAGTTTGGCTGTTGTAATTAGGCTATTTGATTTATGAGTTTTGTTCGTGATATTCGTATTGACGAGAAAGTAAAATAAGGTGAATCCGTATCAGCAGCTCAGGTTGTGCATAATTAGTTTCCTCAATGTTACGCCAAAAACAATGGCAGGGCTTGGCATGCATCATTACTTTGAACAAATTGTGATAATGAGAATAATGTGTACATCACGAGCATTCAGCGAATATATGATTAATTAAAAGGTAATTGATGGGGAAATAGTGGCAGGGATAAAGTTTTTGAAAGAATAATCCTAGTGCTCGTCAATGCACTGGGCACCTCCTTAAGTTGGGTAAAAATGTAATATACTACATGTATACAAGTGTATAAGCTTGACAAAAACGTGTTTACAGTGAATGTAGTATATTGTATAATGTCATCGTCATATTTTAAATAAGATTTACATCTGTTATAATCGTATTTTGGGTGTTCATAATCCAGCCATTATCTGTATCATGTATAACATAAGTGGATTTCTGTAAATGAGACGCAATTCATTCTCTAAATATCTTTCAGTAAATATTTCAGTGACATTGGATCAGAATGTTTTATTCGAGGTATTCAAAATATAATTTGATGGCGATTGAACACTTAAAAAATATTGACTACATTGAAGCACGCTATCAATGCTTTTGTTTTTAATTTAATATACATGATGTTTTGTTTTTTTCCTTTTTTTTTCTTCCGAGAATTGTTCCCTCCTTGGTAGGGAAGAGGCCGCTATTTTATACAGCGTTATACATGATGTTAGTATAGACAGGGATTTTTTTCTACTTCTGATAAAACATGTTTATCGAAGTCCTAACTCGTATATTGAAATTATATTCAAGCATAATACGAGTTTGATCCTGTTTATTAAAAATAGTTTTATCTATAAAACTTATTTTCCTCTTTGTAGAACGAATTTTTCGCAACTTAGCATTGTTTTCTTAAAAGTGTGCAATTTTGTTTTAATTGACAAAGAATTAAACTTGGCAAGTATCCAAACAAAGATCTTAAAAACAAACGACATTTCTTACTACATATGTTACGAACACAGTGTTCCATGGATTTACAGATTACATTTTTTAAAAAATATGAATCAGTTTCTTATAATTTTTGTAGTTATGCATAACCAGTATTAGTGTTGTAAATTTGTGTTAACATTGCCGTTTAAGTGTTATCTCTGAGACGAAAAGTGTACCTTGTATACACTCATCAATAAGGGAAGTTCAATTATATTTTGCAGCTCCACCTCGTGGGTTAAACCAAAACTCGTTAATTAATGATCAGAGGTGCAACGAGGCTGAAATTTATTAACTACATCAGCAGTTACTCGTTCGCAAATTAATTGGCTTCGAAATCACCGCCTAGGCCTATTTGATTCGGAAGAGTAAAGCCGTAATTAACTTAAAAGCTAATTAAGCCCAGGCGTAATTCTTCGTTATTCGCCATATTAGGCATCGCCCTAACTAACAATGTGCAAAGGGTGCGTTTTCTCGCCGAGGCAGGCTATGAAAATAAACACAGCACAGCTTCGCGAGAATATGATTAAATTATTCAATTACCTGAAATTATTAGACATTTATGCGAAATTACTCTATCAGTATCCCGCCTGAGTTATCTAATGTTGCTCTGCTTTTCTTTTTCGTTTCAGATAACGACAGTGTTGAGTTGGAAGAAAGGGAAAAGTAAGTGTCCTAATCTTATTTGCCTAATGTATATTGCTTCCTGTGCGGGTTTTATGCCCCCCTCGCATTGTTTTAAGATAAAATAGCACGAATTTTTCAACATCAATTGATGATTATGGAATATTTGTTCGCAAAAATTCGCTTTCTAAATGCGTCATAAAAAGCCGATGTTGTCATGTTTCTGAATTTGCAACAGTTCTGTTCGTCTTGTATTCGCACGCTACTTAATAGTACGGTATTTTCCCATTCCAATTCAATCTAATTAAAAAATTTCCACATGCGAGGAACAAAAGAAGACCGATCTAATAAAAATATTAATGTGAGGCAAAGAATTTAATATTCACTCGCGAAGCCCCGTGTAATACTCGCCGGGTGATGAATTAGGGTAGCCACATAGCCAAGTACAAACAAGCTCCAGTCGCCAAAGTAAATTATGCTAATGCGCGATAGATTTGGGTTGCAGGCTCATATAATAGTTGGCAAAAATGACGAAAAAAAAATAAACAAAAACTCATTTAGGAAGTTGAGCCATTAAATAGATGGAATTATAGCCATATAGTCAGTAGTTCGGCTGACGAAATTCTGAAATATGCAGTTGTCAAGGAACTGCAGATAATCATTTTGATGATTATGATTGTGGGATTCTATATTTTCTATGTGCAAAATGGTTTGAGTGGCAAATTGTTTTAAATTTG
Source organism: Julus scandinavius (assembly GCA_034696685.1). Taxonomy (NCBI): domain Eukaryota; kingdom Metazoa; phylum Arthropoda; class Diplopoda; order Julida; family Julidae; genus Julus; species Julus scandinavius. Next base: position 5,081 of record JAQGAE010004275.1, read on the forward strand.
TGTCGGAAACGGTTTTTCAGTTGACCTAGTGAAATAACCATATGGTCAGTATTAAAGAAATTAGTAATTCTAAAGCCGTGTAGCTTTTTCGGTTTTTGGTGTCGGTGTTCCCTTATTTCGACTTTTTAAAGTTGACTTATGGGTCCTACTTCAACAGTGCTGATTACAAGGTAACACAAATTGAATTGAATCTGATGATTTATAGAAAACAAAAATTCCATAGTAGATCCTGTTCTCGATTTGTAAATATTTTTTTTATAAATTCTCAAAATAACATATGTTTTTTAGCAAGATTCTTTATTTTTTGCAACATAAAATGGTCTTTTGGAAAAATGGTCTGTTGGGTATGCTATCCATTAGAAGAATTTATATTATTTCTGAAAAACCATGGAATCATTTAAACATATAATACGGTTTATATTTCCGCAAAAAACACTTTTGAAGCACAATATAGAACAAAGCAAAATGTGAAAAAAGGAAGGATACATAGATTGCTTTCGTATACAGATGCATTAGTAAATGGATAATTTCAATACATAATGGATTTATACATAAAATGGACATTTAGTAACAAATATTCTGAAAGTGATGATTTACTTCCTATTTATTTGGCCAATTCCTATGTTTGAAATTTTCGGAAAGTCCAAGTTCTGACTAAATTGAGTATGTTGTTCTTGCAAACACAATTGCGAAGTGGCGCTAAATTTTTTTTTTTTTTTTTAAAGTAGCAAGTAACTGCATGCTTTAGCATTTATTTAACGTGAAAACCTTTCCTGTTAAATTCATGCAGCGATAACTTTAATGTATTTGATGGGCGTGGGTGTACCATTGAATTTTGAGGGGAAAAAAAAAAGTTTCCGATAATTTATGATGCTTTTTGGTGTCTAAAACCCCGCTTCCCAAAATGTGTGAAATGAGCAGAATTTGCTGAGGCACGCACAAAACAAGCGTGCCAATTACGTCAGAAAAGAATAAATGAGCCAGAAATTATCAGATGTAGCAAGAAAGAAAAAAATAACCCCATAAGCTAGTTATCGTCCTTTGAAGATTCTTTTTCAAGGGCCAATCGCCAACGCGATTCTTTGAAAACTGAAAATAAGCCATGCCTGCAGTTTTTCCAACAAGAGCTTTCCTATAAGCAAGATGTGGACATCGCCGGTTTCTGACAATAGCCCCAGTTAGTGGGGATTTGCCACTCATGGGATCGTGTGAATTCTCCAGCAGAACTTCTCTGCTCCAATGCACAGGCTCGCAAGGGGTCATGTTGCTTATTTGTCACGTGCATTGTGAATGGGGCCTAAACGGTCAGTAGAAAGTAAATACCCTTTTCTAAGCCACCACGCGTGGAAATTGCTGGATGGAGTGTAGTGCCGCTTGCTTCACATCACTGTGACCAAGCTGCTGTGAAAGCCAGCACATTGGACGAATATTACGCAAATTGACCCTTTGTGTAACCTAGATGGTCTACCAGAAGTTCCAGAACACATTTTGACCACTGAACCTGAAACAATGTGGCAGGGTTGAGAATAATGGTACTGATATATGGTACTCTTAAAGAATGGTTCCATAGCATGACAATGCATATATCAAGACATATACAATATTTTGCCACTTTAAGTGACTATAAGGTCTTTATGCACTACACATACAAGTACCCTATAAGCTATTTGCTAACTACTAGTTCACAGAGACCTTATTCACTTTAAATGGCATAAATTACTTTCTGTTATATTATGAAAAATGCATAAATATGTTTCTCTACTGTGAATTACTAATTATTTAATTTCTATTAAGAAATTTGAATTATTATATAAAATGCTACTTTTATGTGACATGGTTTATGCCAAGAGCTGTCAACATCAGGCCAGTTGAATCGTGGTGCACTTAGCGTTTCGAGGATTATGCGAGGATATTAAAAATGACTTCTTCGTAGAAATTAATGATCAGTGCCAAATATTAGGGAATCATATTTCTGCAACTATTGCAAATTAATAAGCTTCCGTTAAGACCATTTTAAGAATGCCATGCAAGATCTCAAGAAAAAACAAATCAAGCAATTTTTTTATACAGGGCATGTTAAATACAAATCATAATTTCTTATGAAACTTGCTCATGATGCATAACTGACTTAACCTTGCAGTATATCAGATTCGTAACATTAGGTTACACAGATATTTAAATGTCAGTCTATCAAAATGCCGCTACTGTGTTGCTATTTAAATGTAAATTTGATAAACCTTGTTTATGAATAGTGATTTTGCGTGTTCAACACATTTTTCCAATTGCTTTGGAAGGCTCTTATTTACGAGGGCATCACTTTCAAAGTGCAATCCGACAGTTTGTTTCTAAATGCAAATGGAAAGCTTTTATTATTCTCTGCAGAACCTGTCGTGTGTTATAAAAATTCAGATTTTTTGTATTACATTACCCAAATGCTGTTAACTAAGCACGACATATACGGATATTCAATTTGAAAGATGACTTAGCGATGTTTAAGTAGTAAAATAGAAAATGGATAATCTTTTTATCGGATTCTTAATATTGTAATGGGCAAATAATAGGACAATCTAATAACGTGACTTTACATTTGATAGCTTTTAAAAATTAAACCATATTATTAGATACGCAGATTGAATCTCTGCGGTAGAAACAAGTCTTAAATCTTGTTTCCTCTACCTCTACATACAAACTGCTTTAACAAAACATTTAGTTCATTTTCGTTACTTGTTCAAAACATGCGAAAATACTGGGATTTCATAGCTTAATGGAATCAGAGTAACTGTATAAATATGAGGTGGGCACCAATGGCTGTTCGGAAGCGATTTATACGCAGTTTTTATGGATTTTTGAAGCAAATTTTGTTTGAAACCATAAATTTATTGAATTGCAACCATTGTGGAGATTTACCAAAGACATTGTGACAACGCTCTACGCGGTCTCTGTCTCTGTTACACACCATTTCTTTCGCGTTTTCTTCCTTAACATTGTTTATAATAGAGTAGACTGCTGCGAAAACTCATTTTCTTGAAATCTCTGCTTTTCTCTATATGTTTTCGACACAAACTTTTCCACCCCAAACATGTTGCTTACCCCTCAGATTCGCCAAAGCTCTCTTCTTTTTATATGGCTTTGCAATTTATTAAGAGAACTGTCCTATCCTTAAGCGTTTCCTCCTCAGCAGCTTAGAAAAGGTTTATTTCCACGGCAGTTCTTATAAATTTATTTTGAGACCTTTTTTTTGCTAAATGACAATTATTGTTTTCCTAGCCGCTGCTTTTTTTGTTTCTTACCCATTTTTCTACTTCCTCTTATTTTATACAATATATTTCTTTGTTTATCTTTTATCTATTCTTACACATCCAAATTCATGTGTCCATTTTTAAATTTGGTATAAGTTTTTTCAAAAAATAAAAATAAGATTCACATGCGGTATATTAACATGCCAATAAATCTACTCTATGACTAGTCACTTTTAACTGTATTAGCTGTAGTTGCAACAAAAGTTCACATTATTAAAAATATGAATTAAAGTTTCAGAACTATGTACTATAAACATCGACTTCGGCATTTTTCGAACTAATACATTACAGAGGTGTGTTTTGTTTCTTTTGAAGTAACTCATCTCTGTATTTAATAAAAATTCTACATTTTAAAATTGTTCACGAATTTCTTTTTATTAAAGGCATCATACTGAACATTATACCTAGAATATATCTACTAAGCTTTGCATTGCGTTAGGAATATGCTTAAGCATATTTTGATGACCAGGTATTACAGTAAATTTGGCTCGTATATACAAATTATTTCATTGTTACGATTCCCATATTTGAACAATGACAACAATCGTGCTTTTTATGAAGAATATTTTTACAATGAATGTCTATTTTAACGTTTTGATGGCTGTGTTTTAATGTCATTGCTTGCTACAATAACTTGAGAAGGTTTCTTTCTTTCAGCACTGATGGTCAACCGCAATTACCCGATGGTGCTGGCCCAGGACGGCTCTGCCCTCTGAACCAAAACATTCTGCCTCATAAATGCAACGGATCAGGTAATTGCTTCACTCGTAAAATTTAAATAAGTTAAAAAAAAAGTTTTATAGCGATTTATAGGTTTTATAAACCATCCTCATCGTGCTCGATGACGATGGTTCATAATACAAATTTGATGTGTAACTTTAACGCGAAAAAACTTTGTCACTGTACATTTGAAACTTAATTTCCTTGTCACAGTTTACTCTTTAAAAATCTAACATTGTTTCTAAACTATCCTTATAAAATGATTGCATTAATAAGCTTTCAAAAGATTCACATTCCTCATTATCTCTAGTTTGACACCAAAAATCAACATAGACATTACAAGGATCGGTGCAAAATGTGTTCGATTTTAAGATCCCTACCATTATCAATTTTTCAAAAACAAGAATCCCTGATGGGCCTGATTGTGAAGTACAAACAATATTAAAGTGGTAATGTTTCTGCATTGGTGGTAATTAACTTTAAGACCGTCTAAAGAAGGCATTTTACCCCTAAGATGTGCATGGATATAATGTCAGAGGTGTTGGACGAATCTCGACAACATCTTCCAAAGATTCCAAATCCACAGGCTTTAGTCTTAAACCAGGAAATTGCTTTATGGACGCACTCCCCATTTTGCCTGCTGTCTTTACTCCATTATGTCTCTGGTGAAATATTTGCCAGATTACCTATATATTGGCGGGGTTGGGGGTCACAGAAGCCATTCCGAATTTTGTCGACAGCAGTTTGTCAGGCCTGCTAAACCTTGAAGAGGCACCAGGGTTCCTCCTGTTCTTCCGTTCCGGAACACCTTACAACAAGCGGTGCTAAGCTTATTTATCGAATGCGTGGGGCCCTAAGTTGCCTCTAAATTACTGGAAATTAGACCAAGATTCCGCACGTAAACCGCACTTCACGTTTATGGCCTTATGCAGACGAGCCGTACGGGGATTACTGGGCAATTTTTGTAATTCCTTCCGGTATTACGAGCAGCTTAATTAAGCATCCGATTTGGTGCTTCAGTTAACAATGGCTTTTCGCGCGCACTTCTGCGTTTAACACTGCGCACCCGACGAGCGCATTCACGATACAAGTTTGGCGTTTACGGGAATTGGTTGCAGGGATGTCGGATTGCACAGCATACGGTTAGATGGATAATGTCTACTTTATCTTACAAATACGCCAATGAATGTGGTGGAACGGACACTGACGCGATTTAAGGATTTAGATTTTCATATTAGAGTAACAATTTTAAAGTATTTTAACATAGCTAACTAACAATGAAATTATAGTAATATTAAAGGTTTTATGTAAAGGTATTTTTAATTATCGCTTAAATCCAAAAATCAATATGGATATTAATACAAGAATCAATGCAAGTTTTTTTTATTTTAAATTCCTACCATATTAAATTTTTCAAAAATAACAATCCTTGGTGAGCGATTCGTTCTGAAGTAGTGAATATAAATTGTGCAGTGATAACTAACAATATTATCATGGTATTGTTTTTGTATTGGAGGTAATTGACTCTAATATCGTCTAAGAAAAGCGTTTTTACCAAAAAGATGTACACCAATATAATGTCAGAGTTTTTGGGCGAATCTCGATATTATTTACTAAAGATTTCAAATCTACAGGTCAATCCAAATCCAATTCCTAAAAAAGTTCAGGAAAAAATAATAAACTCTATCGTTTGTGGTATACTTTTTAATTAATTTCGCAACTGGCACTGTAGTAATATATTAAATGTTAAGTTATTTCATAACATTCTTCAATATTTCGTCTTATTATACAAGTATACAAATCCAATTTTAATGCTGATGTTTCGAACAAAAATGGAATTTTTTCCCCGTATTTTTCTGTTTTAAAATACTATCTGAAAATCAGTTTCAGATGAATTAATAAACATGATTTTGATATGCCAATTATGATTTTGTATTTATGGAAACATATTTAGAAGTCTTTATGTTCCGTATGATGCCACTGACATTTTTATCAGTAACTATTAAAATTGAATATTCTAATGGTTTTTTTTCGGTTTTGCATAAGACGTAAATTGAAGTATCCATTGGAATTTTAATTAACATGTGAATAAAACAAAATCTAATTCGAAAGATCCATAATACTCGTATGAAAACGTCATTCACCACAAGTGCTGAAGAAAATGAAAAATAAAGAAAACAATAAAGTTAAACGAAATAATTATAATATAGTTATATTCAATTACTTACTTAATGCTTTATTTAAAAAAAACACTTTCATGGTATATGTATATTTCGAAACACTAAACGTATACTTTAATCCAATATGAGAGATTGATAAAACTGTTGAACTCTTGTTTTTATTAGCTTTGAATAAAGCTATGCAGTTTGGATAATAACATCATTATGGATTCACAGTGACAAATACAATGTGTTAAAAGTGCTGGATACAGAGCGTATCTGACGACATTGTTAGTCTAGACATACATTAGGAGAAATTAGTCGACCACGCCTTGGACAGAACCTAAGATATTTGTGCACAGTTTTGATTAATAACGTTCTTATCCTGCAAACGGATTCTCGGAGATTTTTTTGCAAATTGTGGGAATTTAGATATACATTCCACCGATTAAATGCATTCTGCAAAAAAAACTGATGTCCTATATCCTTCCGCTCATTAATCTCATTCCCCCGCCCCGACTACTTAACAAGTCAACTTGCATCCTACCAACAAAGCAAAGTTTAGATAAGTTTGTTTGATTCATATAATCTTAGGTCTTTTTCCTAATGGATGTAGCTGGTTCAGTGGCCGAAAAACTTAACAGGTTTTTCTTTGAAGCACAGAGATCTGTGTTACAAACTTTGCGCAACCGCTACTAAGAGCATATTTTTTCAGCCACTTGCTACTGTCGTTTCAGAGGAGTAATTCCAAGGCAAAGATGGAACCTTCAGCTTGTTTGTCAAGTTTAAAAAACGAGCGTAATAACGGCAAATTGCAACTGCTGACACATTACCACCGTTTACTTTACCAAGCTAATGCAGCATACTGTTATGCATGTCACTAATGCATTTTACTATAATAATGGATGCGGAGCTGGAATTACGCCCTTGAGCATATGCCAGCTTTGTCATTTCTGTGTCCTCAAAGCACGCAAATTTAGTTTCGGTTTTTCGTAAAATAGCATTAAAATGCCGGATATGAGATCTTGAACAATACATCGGAACTGTCCTGGCGCGACAATATCATATTGTATTTACTGGATTTTGGCTAACAGTAGATTTAGGGACATTCGCATTTGTAGTGTTTATTTCATAAAAAGTATTTTGATTTTTCTTCTCGTTTTATGGATTTTACGGCAATTAGACTGCTGTCTAAGTTGCAATCTTTTCAATATTTTGGATAGTAAATTTAAATTCTACTGTATCTGGCGTTTATGTGCGTTTCCACGTGAGAGAAACTCTCGAGATGCTCTGTATTGCAATTATCAATATAGCACGTGCAAAAATGCGCGTGCTACTGTTGGAGAGCTAGGCCAAAAATGTTACCAAAACACATAATGATGGCCATTCCTGGATAGCAGCATAGCATTGATGAGATGGTTATGTTTAGAGCTAAGTTTGGGAAATTTTGTGGAATACGATATGTGACGAGTACCTCGCGAGAGTTAAATCTCACGAGGAAACGTACCTTTACAATGGGCCTTGTGGAATTGTATACAGTATGCCATATTTTTCATATCTCCATAATTTCTAATGTCCTTATCTTATCATTTGCGTCACACTGTAACTACCCATATGCTCGATATATAGTAAGCTGCACATAACCATAAAACATGAAAATCGCATATTTTTTTGGATAGATGTACTACGCTATTTGTGTATATATATTCTATATATATACTTATAAACAGGGTGGGCCAATAAAAAGTAAGCCAACTTTATAAAAATCATAAAATGGTTATTTGTTAATGGAATTTATTGAAA
>JAQGAE010004276.1:0-13059 GCA_034696685.1 Julus scandinavius
ATTATGAAACATGTTATAAGCATCCATAGCATGAACAAGGTGGTGGGGTGAATATAAATTTTACATACTGTATGTATGCTTAGCATCCAGGACCCCTGGGTTAAAAAAAGTGTCAGCTATATCTCCTGACATTAATTTTTTTCCACAACTGTCTCTTGGTAAATGCCAGCTAGTGCGACTAAGCTCCCAAATTTGTTCAATATCTCTATGCCTTTTTCCAATTATGCCAAATAATGCACATTTGCGTGAAAGTGAAGCCACTTCAGTAAAACTTTCACTAGACGTTTTCAGCCCATCTTTGTTAAGGATTTTCTGGAGAAAAAAAATGAATTGTTTGCTAATTACATGCTAAAGGGGTCAAAATGAACTAGTCTTGCATGAAAAGATGATACTATTACAGATAGAAATTACAGGTTTTGGTTTACCATTTTAAAGTTATCACTTGAGGATATATTAAGTTGTGAACTCTATATTATTTCTAGTTTCTCTATTAAACTACTAGGATCATACAATTGAATTGAAAGTATGTCAGCGCACATGATAGGTAAAATATGAAATTACAACCTCGCAATCATATTTTACTATTTGATGACAAAAAAAAGCTTCAAGCTAATAAAATATAAAAGAGTACCTGCAACATAGAGAAGACTATTCCCTTTCCCTGAAGCCTGATTTTAAAGCACATTCATTAGGCAGTCGATTTTTTACACGTATTTGGGCACAAGTGTGAAGTTCAGATGCATTTTTCAAAGTATGATAGTCCGGCCGGTAAGTTTTACGAAGAATAGCTGAGAATAAACCAATTTCACAAGTTTCAAAAAGCATGAAATGTTTCTTCTGCTCGGTACGCAACATTGCGAATGTTGACGGCCGTTTTCTGAATATGCGTCAAAGCAATTGTTTCAATATACTGGTCTACCCAGGTTGAGACGCCTCAAATGCAAATATACTTTCCAGGCCTAAAGTTTATGCATGATCTAAGATTGCAAAATACTCGATAAGCGATAATGTACGATATCATTACTTTCCTGCCGCTGTCTCAAGATCCAGCCAACCATTTCAGTACTCGTATTCTCAAAGCAAACTAATGTGGTGACTCATATTGTGTTAATGTCAATATTAGGGCTTTTCTGGCAATGTCATGTCTGAAATTCTCATGCAATCTACGTATAGTTGTCCCCAGAAATTTGTAGCAACCATGCGGGCACAACAACAAAAAAAGATGTTGCGTGATATGATAACATTTTTGAAAGGTCAATAAACAGCCAGTTGAGTCCTAGTCTTTCAGATCCAATGATCCATGGTGTCCAGGAGCGAACACCCTTTTGGACCTGGTTGCTAAAATTTTAGCCACTCATGTTTAAACTTCTATCTCAAAAACTAATGGCGCCATAGCTATGGTTTTTGGTCTTAATCCTTCAGAAAGGATGTGACTCAAATGCCAACTACTGGTTTAGCACCTCCTAATGCTGGTTTATTAGTAAAATCTGTTGAAATTAGCCTATTTCAACAGATGCATTTATTAAATAGTTTTAAATTATATTTGTATAGTGTATAGTTAGAATGGCGTAAAAATTTTATATGGTTTTTTTATTGCCGTTCACATGTCAGGCTAACATTTTAGTCATCAGGTCTTAATGGTTGCTATTTCATTGTGGTCAAACTGCATGCTTTGCATGTGTTGAGCCAGGTCTCCACCAAGAGTATCATTGAGTATGAGGATGAAATCCAAAACAAAAAACACAAACCGAAAACCATGATGTCACAACAATGATAACGAAGTCGAAGTGGCTCCACCAAAATACTAATAAAACTGGCTTCAATGTGTAGTTTCGCTATAGCGCTCCTACCAAAGTAGGTTCGCTACCATCTACACAATTTTTTAGACTTGCGCATTGAAGACTATTTACATAGCTACATTTCTAAAAACATTTACTACTATCTATAATAAATATCTTCATTTAGATATAGATATTTAATAACTTTAACGTTATTTTTGCAATCTGCGGTATTTTTGAACTTTAGTTCGTCTGCACACTTTCAGATCAGCTTCAAATTGAGCCGAAGGCTGACTGATCGCGATTGATCGCGAAAATGAGTCTAGACTCACGATTCTAGGCTGTAAAATGCGTCATAAGTTTGCTGAAACAAAACTGGAAAGCAAACATTTCGACTAATTTTTTTCAACAAACCATGAGTATACTCAACCTTCGTAATTTTTGTATCTTTTGTAATATTTTTATAATTTAAAGACTTGGGTGTACATTAATAAGAATATACTTTATTACTGATCAGTTTTAAATTAGCATGCATTAGGCCTAAACACCATTTTTAAGCCTTTTTTATGTTTTTATGGCAAGAATTTAACAAGAGCCATTGAGACCTGGCGGCTAAAATTTTAGCCGATTTGTAACTTTTTTGTATAACATCCTTGCATTAATATAAGAATAATCTAATATTTAAAAAAATTCCATCTACAAAACTTTTTGTCCAGGTCCGAAAGGGTTAACAGTGGCAGGCTTTTCATACATGCATGCTTCAATTGTTTTATAAAACCCAGACCAAGACCAAGGAATATTTTGTAAACACGTGGTGCGGTTGACCCTATATTTACTATATGCGTGGTGCGGGTCATCCCTAAAGATCCCCTGCTTTGTATATACCATAACTATATATGCAGCTAAATCACTTCATTATGTAAAACGTAGAGCAAATATATAGGCCTAGTTTGCGGGAAATTCACAAACGGCCTTGTTTCAAACAAGGTTACGGGGTATAGAAATTTCCTTTGTGTGCTACAGCTGCCATTACAATCTACTATACTACAAAACAACAATAGAAAATGAATGGACTTGCCTAGAAAAGTCGTGCGATTTGATTTGTTGCCGAGAATGCGGTTGGTATAATCAACATGAAAGTTTTCTCCTCGAAAAATTCATTTAAAAATAGAAACGAGGCCGGCTGGATATGACGATCGAAGGTATAAGTGCTGCTGTTGCCCCTTCTCACTATATGGTTCATGCGAATGGTGACGGTCGAGTCATCGGATTGAGGGTTCAATTTGGGTGGCAACCCTCGAGCATCATATCATTGTCTGCGTGTACCTCAAGAATATCTAATTAGTGGCTGGTCGCGCACGCGTGAGCCAAAGACGTATACATCAGGATTTCAAGATTGGTTCTTGCACAATTTCAGTCTTTGGAGGCTTTTTTCATAGTCCAAAACTGAAGCATCACATCAGATGATGACCCTGGTCACGTTATACTATATAGTTTATACACTTGATTGCAAAGATGCTGAAATGTTCTCCAACATTCCTCGCTTGGAAGCTTGTTAAGTTTAGTTGCACAAGTAACTGTGATTGGGTGGACGTTTAAAAGCATAAGTGGGTCAAGGGGGGATGACCCAAAGGCAACACTGTGGATGTATATATACAGTTATCTAGCTAAGATGGTTTTTAGACCCTACAGCACCTGACGGCATGTTTTCTAGGCAAAGATATTTCGAGACATAGTAATTGGTTTATAACTTTATATGGATTCAATTTCATGTAAAAGTATTTAACTAGATGACATTACATATGTTCGATCCTGTCACTATAGGTCTTGGTAAGAGTGTTGTCGCTAGGTTAGTAACAATACCTTTATTTTTGGAATTTTATTTTTCAAGTATTATTTGCTTAATGCTTACCATTGAGCTAGGTTATCCAGATGTTGGGGGTCTGCCACATGAAAGGTTTGTCCAGTCACCCCATGAGGAAGTGACGCGGACCGACATTTTGTTAAGCAACAGCCATAATATTTTATGTATTATTACAAATCAATGTTTCAATGCAGAATTTCCGAGCTTATCACTCTGTGGGAGACTTCACACTCCATCACTGAATGACCGGTTCGTTGGACCGGAACCCTGGTCACTGGATATTGGAGAAAGTTGTAAGGATGTGGTTTCGACACCGTGTGCAATATTTGAGATTATTATGCAGCTATGAGGCGATGAGATCGAATGAAAAGCTAAACTTTAAAGTCAACATTTTTTTTTTACAAATAATTGAATGTATTTTGTTCCATTGACCCTGGGAAATCTTCTGAAGGGAGATTAGAATAAAATTCAGATCCTTCAGAATCAAAAGAGAAGTGGCGGCAATTTTCTGGTTGTGGCAATGATCAAGAGTCATAGTGGAAGGAAGGCCCCAGAAAACGTAATGGTCAATTTGGTTGGTTTGGATACAGACATCCAAAATAGCAGTTGGTGTGGAGGAACGCAATTTTTTAGTTTCCTACAATGTATCACTTTTTCTGATATGCTGGAGAGTGACATGGGAAAGTTTTCACTGCAATGCAGATGAAAGTGTACAGAAACCGCGTTGCAATCTAAAATCTATATGACAAAACGAAACTTTGAGATACTCCTCTATTGCAATACTTGTGTAATAGATAACACGTTGACACCTTTATTATTTACAAGTTTTGATGTTTAATAGCATTTTGGAAAGATTTGTAAACTTAAGCTTAATTGCTTTTACTTAATGTGAAAAGTAATAGTTTATCAAAATCATGGCCTAGGTTTACAATCAGAATACATAGCGATTATTTCTGAAGTAATTGCTGCCTGGCATTACTGCTAATCTGTTTTCATACTTATTTATTTTAGGTAAACAAAGTAAAAAATTTCATCTAAGAAAATAGGATGGCATCCCGTTTACGTAAAGTGTTTCTTGGTGGAGGTGGTGTGCTGGTAGCTGCCTATGGAGTTGCCACTTTATATGACAACCATCAGAACAAGGTATGCAACATCCATATGAGAATAAACATGGTGCAATCATTGCAATCCTGATTATTGCATCCTGATTTTGAATTATTACAAATATATCCTGATTTTGAATTATTGCTATGGCAGCAATTTCTACTGCGTGCTGAGGCAGCTGAAAAGCAGCAGCGTTTTACAACTCCTCTACCAACACGAGCTGCTCAAATACAAGCTCTAAAAGAAACCCCGCAATTTGATGTGCTTATAATTGGAGGAGGCGCTACAGGTGCTGGCGTTGCCCTTGATTCGGTGTCAAGAGGTAAATATTTAATAAATAGTTATAAAGGAATGTTAAACAATGACATTAGCATTAGAGCATGCTAATCGATGGTTTAAACAGGATTGAAGACTGCACTCGTTGAGCTGGATGATTTCTCTTCCGGAACAAGCAGCCGTAGTACAAAACTCATTCATGGTGGTGTGAGATATTTACAAAAAGCTATAATGAAGCTGGATTATGAACAGGTAGAGTACTTGTTTACTATTTATTTCTATGTGTGCTGTTATTTGGGAGAAACTATTTATTTTTTTAAACTGCATTTATTATTTGAAATTCACTGAATCATATTCTTGATCGAGTAAGCTTGGTTTTAAATAATGTCATACTTAATTTCTGTTTCAAAAATGCACGCACAGCTCGATATTAAATGAAAACACTAAAAATCACAATCACGTGTTTTTTTTTTAAATGTTGTTGTTGAAAATTTCAGTACCATATGGTAAAAGAAGCACTTTACGAACGAGCTAATCTGTTGGCTATTGCCCCACATTTGTCCTGCCCATTACCTATTATGTTGCCAGTTTACAAGCAAGTATAATTTGTCGTATAAATGTTGCAATAATTATTAGAAAATGATGGCAGAAATAGAATACAAGACTAACTTTTCAATATTTCAGATGGTGGCAAGTGCCATACTATTGGGTGGGAATTAAGATGTACGACTTGGTAGCCGGCTCGAAATTAGTGAAATCAAGTTACTACTTATCGAAAGCGAAGGCCTTGGAATTATTCCCAATGCTTAAAAAAGATAAATTGTGTGGTGCTTTGGTATATTATGATGGTGAATATTTTAAATATTTGCATACTAAGTTTTGTTTAAAAAAATTACGCTTTCGTTTTAAAAGGGAAAATTGGTAGTAAAATAATGTGTTTGCTTTCTTATTAAAAAAGTGTAAATTAGTGCACATATAAAATGAAAAAATTGCATGGCTGATTTTAGTTTGACTTTGAAAGTTAATGACTTGGAACATCAGCAATTCACCAGATGTTGAATATTGCTTTTTTATATTTAGGACAGCATAATGATGCAAGAATGTGTCTTGCAATTGCCTTAACGGCTACCAGAATGGGTGCCACCATTGCAAACCATGTAGCCGTGACATCTTTAATCAAAGAAACGAATTCTGAAGGGAAATCTGTAATTGCTGGTGCAAGAATGAAAGATATGTTGACAGGTAGGTGGCATGGGATAATAATGGTGAACCCGTGGATTAATGACCGAATGATATTATAATTTTTTTGTTTATCTCCCTATTTTCTCTCCTTTTCTTATAAAGGCAACGAGTGGGATGTACGTGCCAAATCTGTTGTTAATGCCACCGGTCCCTTCACAGACAGCATTCGACAGATGGATGACCCAAAAACTACCAAAATCTGTCAGCCAAGTTCAGGTGTTCACATTATTCTTCCAGATTATTACAGGTATGTGCAACTGTAGTTGCAAAATATATGTATATTTTACACACAAAGAATAGAAGTCTAAGGTATACTCATCGAAAGAAATTTTATTTAGCCCTCAGAAAATGGGTTTACTGGATCCTTCAACTAGTGATGGACGAGTTATCTTCTTCCTTCCATGGGAAGGAGCAACAATTGCTGGTCATTATCCCAATAAAAGTATCCAGTTTTACATGGGTGGATATGTATTCCAAGCAATCGACATTAAATAAGAATCTCAGATGATGTCCATGATATGTTAAACATTTTGTTCTTAATTTGGGTGAAATATAAAGGACCACGTTATAGTTAAATCCGCATAGATTTATTGGAATGCATCACCTACATAAAACAGAGGCTACATATATATATATATACTTATCGTAAAAGTTTTAAAAGGTTCACAACTTATGTTAATGGTCGGAACTTAATGCCTTGCTTTATCTCCCCTTTTAATGCAGGAACAACGGATAGGCCGTGTGACGTCACCCATCATCCAGCCCCTACCGAAGATGACATCCAGTTTATTTTACAAGAAATTAGACATTATCTAACATCAGATATTGAAGGTCTTTTTTTACTTTTATTCCATTTGATTTTCATAATCTTCCACATTATATTTCTCCTGTGCTTTTTAAATCCAGTAACAACACAATTTATTAGTGATCAAAGACTTTATTTGTGTTGCCGTATTTTACGGACTATAAGACGCACTTTTTTTTCAAAAAATTGCCTCCAAAATTCAGGTGCATCTTATACTACTTGTTTTTTTTTTTTAAATTGCTTAAAAATTAAGGTGCGTCTTATAGTCTGTACTTTTTATAGTCCGCAAAATACGGTAGTTGGATGGTTTTATGAAATTGGGATAAATTTGAAATTTAAAAAATGAATAATTTGAGAGATAAATCTAGCAAAGGTTTTATACAATGGAGGGTTAGATTTACTGATGATAAACCGAGAAGTTTCTCTAAAATTGCTCTCAAACATTCCATGGCGTTGCAATAACCAAACTCGCGTTTGTCCAATTTTAGTACGCCGTGGCGATGTACTGTCTGCTTGGGCCGGTATTCGCCCATTAGTGTTAGATCCCAACAAGTCCAGCACAGAATCAATCGCGAGGAATCACATCATTCATGTCAGCGATTCTAATCTTGTTACGATTGCGGGTGAGTTACGAAGCTTTGGTAACAATTTGTTTAGTATTAAATGGTAAATAAGAATTTCTGTAATCTGTTTATCCAGGGGGCAAGTGGACCACTTATAGATCAATGGCCAAAGAAACTGTAGATGAAGCAATCAAACACTGTGGTTTGCAACCAAAAACTGGAAGTCGGACTGATGGTTTATTGTTGGAAGGAGCCCACTTGTATACTCCCACCATGTTCATTCGACTCGTGCAGGACTTTGGGCTGGAAAACGAGGTTGCGCAACATTTGGCTAATACTTATGGAGATCGTGCCTTTACTGTCGCCAAATTAACACGACTCACCGGCAAGAGATGGCCTATTGTTGGAATAAAATTACACGAAGAATTTCCGTACATCGATGCGGAGGTACTTGTATAGCATGATTTGTACATAAATTACGATGGAATTCTGATATATTCTGGCAGATAATTATTGATCGTGTTTCCACGTAGCTGTTCATTACCATTTTTAATTAATCACATTCTTCTTAGGTAAGATATGCCATTAGGGAATATGCATGCACGGCCGTGGACGTCATTGCTCGTCGCCTGCGACTTGCTTTTTTGAATGTCCAAGCTGCAGAAGAAGCTCTTCCAGCTATCATCGAAATAATGGCGGAAGAATTGAACTGGAGCAAAACCGAACAGAAAGTGAGTAGCCTCTCACGTTTTTGAAACATTACTCGTTCGCCATTCCTGCCGGAAAGAGCGCCTTACATTGATGAATTAACCACAGGCGCAACTCGAAAAAGCCGTTGAATTTCTGAAGAGCGAAATGGGGGAAGACGTCAACAAAGCTTCCAAAGAAAATCTGGACATAAACCTCACTAAAGATGAAATAAGAAATTACGTTAGCCGATTTCATTCGCTCGACTCTGAAAAGAAGGGATTTATCAGCGTTAACGATCTCCGAAAGAGTTTCAAGGTAAATTCAGAATTCGGTTTTATCGTAATTCGTTGATCTCGCCGAATGTAACCCTTCCATTTCGTTTGTTGCAGAAACACGGAGAAACCGTAACGGAGCCGCAGCTTCACGAACTTCTACGAGAAGTTGATTTGAACAAAAATGGAGAGGTCGATTTGAGCGAATATTTACAGGTTTGGTGTCTTTTTATATTTAAAATATTGCTTTGTTTTGTCCTGTCCGATTGTCATGTTCGTTAACCATTTACTACTATATCATAGGTTTTATTTGAGTTATTTTAAGTTTAATTAGTTGCTTTTTTTCTAGTAAAAAAAAAACTGCTATTTTGAAACGTACTTGTTAATCGTTTTTCAAAATTAAGCTGTCAAAGCCAAAAATTATCACTTCTGAAATTATGAAAAGTAGGTCTCAAATTTATATGGTGCATTTAGGAAACAATATTTAAGGTTAGTTTTTTCAGATTGTCTGGGTTCAAGCTCTGCATGATCGCTATGATTTTTTTTAAAATTTTTTTTATGCGGATCATTTCTTATTTTGCTTGCATTGATTTTGCAGATGATGGCCTTGTTACAGAAAGTTCAGAGCATGGATAACCCAGATTCTCAATTTGATTGATTTACAACATTGCATGATTTTTGATTTTTCATGCAAGCTGTTATTTTGCTACCTGTCGTGCTTTAGTTCATGGTCAGTTTTGCAAATGGGTAGACATTTAATTTGTCTTTGTTGTTCCGTCATAAAGTGTTGGATAGCTGTTAACGGTTAGTTTATGCTGATGCAAACGTTAACTTACAAAATTCCCACCATGAATCTAAGGCATGTGCTTTCCTGCAATTAGTAAATTTTATTACGGTGGCGGCTCGTGCATAGGCACTGTGGAACTGCAGCACCTCCAATCACTGGATATCATCGATAACATTTAATATAATGAGTCTTTTTTTATGTAATTCTTTCTAATTTAATTTATTCTTAATCTATTCTTTAATTTATTTAATTAATTCTTAAGCCATCCTCAGATAATGAAAGATTTAAAATAATTGTATACAACTGTGCGTTTCACAGCTCCAGCAGCGCGGTGTTTGACGGTTGTGCACACAGGAAGCTGCACGCCAGGCTGCGAGGTAGAGAGAGGACTGTCGCTCCCGCAGTCACGACTGGCGTGCTTCACAGCATTATTCCGCAGCACCCCCACTTATTTTTTCTACGAGCCGCCACTGGTCATTGTAACAATCATTGTCACATGCATGTTGGCCACTTCTAAAACTATTTTCAATTGAAAAGCCTTGAAAATGAACATCGCAACTTCTAGTTTCGTAATTAACAACCTACGCCATAATTTATAATTTGTTTTTAACATCCCCTTAGTTTGTGAATTGAATTGACAACATACTTGCATCAGATTAAACCCACCTTGTTAAATCTACTCCCTATTAATTGCATATATTCATCATTCATTTTGTGTTTTTCAGATGATGAATGCTATTAAATCCGGCGTGATTGCCTACAGTCGGCTAGCCAGAATAGCAGACACTGAATATGAACAGCAGCAGAAAATTTCTGTGGAGCGAAGTGGTGGTGGACTGTAATAAGGGTAATTGTTTCGGCAAATTGACTTTATCAAACCTTCATTTCTTCTACCAGCATCTTTTTCTATCATAATTCGTGCGTTTTCACTTTTCTGTCTTAAAAAGATTCTGCTAACTGTTTAAACTGTCGAGCGCAATTTTTTTATATTTAAGCATCGCGCAGAATTACTTTTGACCTCATATTTTATTATAGAGGCCTTAACCATTCATGGATTAAATTTACTCATTTCTGCATGAAATTATATAAATGTGCTATTTCCCACTTATAAAATCGCAAGCCGCACAATTTTTTAAAACATTTTTCTAAAATCTGTATTTGTTCTGCCGACAGTGAGACATGGCAGAGAAATGTTTCGCTCTTAAAAAGTTCGTGATTGATTATTCTCCTACTAAGTTATCCAAATTATGTTTTTGAGGTATCCTTACCAGAAAATTTTCAACAATTATAGTCTTATTGGTATGTTTTAATGAAGTATTTGGCAGTTCAATTCCGACATGTAAAACTTGGATGTTTGATAGAAAACTTAGGCCTATAGGGCAGTTATTAGAAATGCAGTTACAACAACTTGCAAATTAAGAATCTCATTTTTCAACTCGTATGTAGAGTTTCAATTTTTTAAATGTATTTATAATATTTCAACAACAGTGTTAGTGTTCTATAAGCATAGTCAGGAACGCGGCACTTTTATGACCCAATCAACAATAACTGTGGGTCACATATTTAGGAGAACATTTTCAATGCTGTAAAAAAATAATTTCCACATTTTTGCATTGATAAGGAATTTTCAAAGTAATAGCAAAACTAGCATAATTGACTCGTGCATTAAACAAGCTATGCACTCTTTAATTTTCTTACAAACTCTAGCTAATATCATACAATAACAGCAACTGTGTTATTAAACTAGTATAGTTCCTATTTATGAAAATGCATAAAATGCTCCTTTTTTGACCAAAGTTTTATTTTCTTTAATGTTGATAATTTCCCAAGTTTATTTTATTTGTAGATGATTTGTTTTGATTAAGTTTTACAAATATTTCACAATGGTTTGTTTCATCATTGTAAATTGGTTTGCTATTAAATATTTTCACTCATAATACATTCATGTACCTCTTGCCTTCTTCCTGTTGACAGGTGTTTCTTGCAAATTAGTTTACAGAAATAGCTACAAATTGACATAACATGAAGATATCCATTTTTAACTGTCAGTGGTAAGAAAATTTTATTCCAGTTTCAGCACTTTTAACTTAACGATTGCACATTTATTTTTTATATTTTTATAATTGTATTAACGTACATGTCGTTTTTTGTTCATTTTCAAAGAAAAACGAACATATCTGAGACGGAAACGTATGACATGGTCCCAATGGTCTTCCTGGAATCTTACACGATGAATGAAACCACTCTTCTTTGCCAAAAGGAATTAACCTCTGGAATATTTACCCCAGATGTGCAACATAAAAACGGATGCGATGAAAAGTAAGCTCATTACCAAAACTGGGACTGGGCCTCTGAAAAACAAAAATATACCCTTAAAAATGATAAAAGCATAACTAAAGATATGTTGTCTTTGACACGTACACTTTAATTCCTGGGGAATCGTCAGTATAAAATCTCCACATGCCTCCACTTGTGGCAGCTGAAGTTGTTCTCGCTCTAGAGGTAGTTGAGGTTGTTTTCCTGTTTTAAAAAAAACATCCAATTTTAGATTACTATTTTAATAAGGGAAGAATAGATTTATGGCGTTTCAACACAAGTTTCTGGGTACCTTTGCCTAACTCCACTTGCAGAACCACTGCCGGGTCTTGCTGCCATTGTCCGTGATGGAGCTCGGCTTCCACCAACCGATGTTGAACTAGGAGAAGCAGGCTGCAAACGGTTTGAGCAAAGATAAGATTCCTTTTCAAGCATGATTTTTTTCAAAACCTTTACGTTTAGGAATTGCAGTCCATTTGTAAAACCAGAGCAATTCCTCTTAAAATACATGGGTGTAATTTATCACTGAAGGTAGGTTTATAATTATCATCTTTAAGGTAAACTTCAAGCATTTAGCATGTTAGAGAAAGTTGAAACACTAAAATTTAAACTTAACACAAATCGTTTAAAGTGGTAACATTCCAGAGATATTCGAAACAAATTTCACAGGAATTAGTATTTGTCTGAAAGGCCAAATGTATTATAAACCTGAAAAACTCAAGAAGGCTTAAGAGAATAAATGTATCACAACTCTATACGGGGCTTCGGATTTATTTAACCATCATTTAATCTTGCATAAAGTTACTGATGGACACGTAACGTAGGCCTAGCTGCAAGAGCCATCTAAATTTATCTGGGTTTCATGACATGTATTTCGGAAATTACCAAATAAGACATTTAAATACATGACTGCATGACATAACCACCCCTGTATTATAATAAACGGCAACAATAAATTAAGGAAACCTGTTAATAATGCAGAAATACATACCATGATGAAAACTACGAACTGAACGAACACGTAGCCAAAATCCAAAAAGCAGAATCGTCACCACTAACAGCAGTGTGATCACGCGTTGTAGGGACTTTTTCTTGATTTTGCCAAACAAGGATTTTAGCACATTGGCACCATGAAGCGCTGCAATCTTTATTAAAAAATTTCACAAAGCGTAATTAATCAAATTCAAATTTTAAAAATATTCACTTTTTATGTAACTTTTTAAGGAACTAATATTTTTATTTAGAAATTTCACCCACAGATTCAAAAAATAAGAGCTTCGAAATTCAATATTTGTTTGGGGATATTTAAAATGAAGATTTTTCTCTAAATTTTAAAACCAAGTTTTGAACTCCGTTAGTTGT
>JAQGAE010004277.1:0-13057 GCA_034696685.1 Julus scandinavius
GGAGGTTAACCTGGAGTTATTTTTAAGCCCAAGGTTAGTAAACCCTTGATTTTAACCTCTGTTGGTGCAACCGGCCCGTGTTGTATTAGTGTTGTATTTATTCAGAATGTTCTCATGGAAACTGTAGTCACGTGATACTGCTCCTGCACCTGCATGTGACATCTGCGCCGTTTTAATGTATATTTAACTTAATGTTGTATGTGAGCATAAGTTGTTGACATACATATGTTAGGACGTGACAGTATAGTTCCGTTTTCGTTATTATTAGTTTTGAATTAAATACTTGCGTTTTGAATGTTTGCAATAGTGTTAGTGCTTGCGCTTTTAAATATTTCTGCATAGGAAAATTTATAATGTGAATATTTTGTATTTTTTCCTTTGCAGAAATATTTAAAAACGCAAGAGCTAAAACTAACGTAAGCATTCAAAACACAAATATACATTACATTTTGCATTGTCATTACGCTTATTATTTACTTAAAAACAATATATTTAACGATATTCCCGGATAATTAATTATACATGTAGGTCTATTTAAAAAAATAGTATTTTCCTTATAGCGTATTATTAAAGAGATCCACATACGAGGGGCGGTCAAAATGTGTTGCCTATTCGTTTATTATTCGAAAACCAGATGTAGTGCAAAAAAATTGAAATAGCCATTTTAATGAGTTTGTTGACACATTTATCCCAACGTTTGATGAGACTAGCTGTTTATACCCCTCACGTAAAATGCGTTATGTTGTCTATGCAGATATTGCCACTTCTCTTTTTGTCAGTTACAGTTTCGTGTCCTTTCTTTAAGTTTAAACACACCACCTCGGTACTGTTCTTTGTGAAACACATTTGTCACCATAAACTCCTAACATTTCACTATAAATTTCACTCGGGTTTTATGCCTTTCAACACTGAAAAACGAATAACACTTTGTTGTTCCTCTCGCTTAACGCTTTCAAGTGAGGCGCTTTTTTTTGTTTTTTTGTTTTTTTGTTTTTTTGTTTGAAATTCTGCACGAATTGTGGCGCCATATTGTGATCGAAAACCAAATTTCCTGCTCTTTAAAATGGCTATTTCAGTTTTTTTGTACGACTTCTGGTTTTCTAATAATAAACGAATATGCAAGACTTTTTACCTCCATGCATGGAAAATAATGCTTTAATAATAATGCCATATAAATGTTAAAATATGTATCAGAAACTGCACGAATTAGCCGAAACGTTTTGAAAAACTAAGTTGAAAATAATAGTATTTTAATATGCATCATATTGTCAATATATCTTGCTTTTCCATAGGGGTGCATCAATGCTGTCATGCTGTTTTATACCATTATATTATTTCAGGTAACGGTGTCCATTTTCTGTAACACCAAATGTATTGTAATATAACGAAATGTAGGTGATAACTTAGACAGGGCTTTACAGATGTTTTTTTTTTATGATGACGGGTGCGTTCCGAGATAATTTGAGGTTGTGAAGGATGGTCAATGAACTTACATCTGTAATACAATCATAAATGGCAATAATTAAGACAAATGAAATATCAATAATTTCGATATTTTTGAGATAAGTGAGAATGCAAACTGTATTACCTTAAATATTAAATGCGCTAGGAAAATGGTGAAAATAATTGTGTTGCAACTTAATCGCTGAACTTTGTTTTGTCCTAAGATCGCTGAAATATAATTAGTATTGCACAATTAAATGTCGCAAATGCATTGATTAATGTAAGTTTACGTCGATAATTGAACTTTTTTGCCATATGTTAATGTTATAAAATTGCACAAGTCATGCAAAACGTGGAAAATTATGACAAAAACGCAACATTTGCAAACAACAGTAAGAAAAGTATATTGTAAATACAAACCTGAATCACTGGGTGATGCACCTTGTGGTTCATTACCTAAATATTAATTAATGCAAAAAATAGATTTGATTACCCTTTGTGTATGCATAAGCCCATATTTACCCTTTTATTGTAATAACGCATCGTGGCTGCTATTTTTTATAATTGGCTGCTAGATGCATTATGACAAAAAACAAAAATGTGCAAAATTTCCAAACAACAGTAAGAAAAGTACATATATTGTACAAACCGGAATCACTGGGTGGTGCACCTTGTGGTTCATTACCTAAATATTAATTAATGCAAAAAATAGATTTGATTACCCTTTGTGTATGCATAAGCCCATATTTACCCTTTTATTGTAATAACGCATCGTGGCTGCTATTTTTTATAATTGGCTGCTAGATGCATTATGACAAAAAACAAAAATGTGCAAAATTTCCAAACAACAGTAAGAAAAGTACATATATTGTACAAACCGGAATCACTGGGTGGTGCACCTTGTGGTTCATTGCCTAAATATTAATTAATGCAAAAATAAATTTGATTACCCTCTGTGTATGCATGCATAACCCTATATATATATTTGCAATTTTTATTGTGATAACACATCATGGCTGTTATTTTTTGTAATTGGCTGCTAGATACATTATGACAAAAACAAAAAAAGCGCAAAATTTGCAAACAACAGTTTCTGTAATTGTATAAATAAACATGTATTTTACAAACATGAATCACTGAGGGATGCATGTTGTTTTTCATTACCTAAATATTAATTAATGAAAAAATAAATTTGATGCGATCGTCCCCATGCAATGACCCTGTTCATGTTGATCAAACTATTTCATAGTAAATATGAAGTTCAAATCTAATCCAATTGAAAATAATGCAAAATGAATCGAAAATTCATAAAATTTCAATTCATTTGCTTCTTGCAAAATTAACACCAATTTGGCTTAATGTATTAACAGACAATTTGGTAATAAACTCTTGATAAGCTTGTCACATACTGAAAACTACTGGTAATAAACCATTTTGGTATTACACCAATTTGTCTGTTAGGTAGTACAACAGAATACTTATTCTCATAGTGTAATGCTTGAATTTTTTATTATTTTAAACATTTGCGAAGATTCTTGAAGGAACTTGAAGGATAATCTTTTCATCAAATTCTAATAATTGGAGCAACTGTGAAAAATGGGCCTGGAGCACACTAATCATCTGTGCGGGGGAGGATCCCCTCCCCCCCCCCGAAATTCAAGAAATTTAACAAATTTCAAACCGAATCGACAACCTATAAAAGGGGAATTGCATTTCTGCATTAAAAGTGCGATTTTTCTTAGGTAAAAGTGCGATTTTTAAGACAAAATACCCAATTTTTCTTATTTAGAAATGCAATTTTTCTGTGTTACAAATGCTGTGTTCTTCCGTGTTAGAAATGCAATTATGTTGCATTTAAACAACGATTTTTATAAGTTAAAAGTGTGAATTTCAAGAAAAAGGCGCACTTTTTCCTGCATTAAAAGCGCTTGTAAACTTGGGCCAATTCTCGGCTTTGCCAGGCCACACATAATACCAGCGATCCTAAATATATAGCCAAAATAGTTTGCCCCCAAGATTGTGGACCCTATACCACCCCCCTCCACCTCCAAAAAAAGGGGAAGACCTTGAGTTAAAGAGTTCATTACTTTAGTTGAATGTTGAGTATACGTACCTGATGTCTTGGAAATTGGCGAACAAGAATGCTTTTTTGGATATATTTTGACATCTTCAGCATTGACGCCGTAGCAGTCAAAACATGCATGATGCAAGTCCGAATTGTTGCGCATAACCACGGAGCAATCAGTCGTATTGCTTCCGTTATTGTGGATGAAGCTCATAATGTAGCTATCGTGATAGGTTACATTATTTCGCGTCCAAACACAATCAGCGGGTTCATTTAAATGACACAACAAATATGCCTCGTTTTTAACTACATCTGATCCAAATTTGCATTGCACTTCACATGTGTAACAGTTTGTGTTTTTGAAATTCCACAATAAGCTAAGACATAAAACGCAGAATTGAGCATTCAAAATAAGCATCATACTTTCCTATGATTTAGAAAAAAAATTGAAGATTTGCGTTGCGGGGGATAATCAGGTTGCTTAGCAACACGCTGTCAATATGAAATATTATTTGCCTGTACATTATTTGCAGATCTCATGCATTTTGGAATCTAACTTAGTTTGTTTTTAGGAAATATAAGATATATAAAATTGTCACTTTCCATATGAATATGAGATCCGTTTCAGACATATTTATCTAAGTACTTCTCAGATTTTTGTAATTGTTTACTTTTAAAAATGTCATTTATACATTTGTTCAGTATTATTGATACATTTGTAAAAAGTTAATTAACTGGCGACGTTTTTTTCACTAAATTATCTTAAGCTTTCCTCCACTTAAATCAATTTTCTTTTATATTTGTGCTGATAGACCAAACAAAAAACCAAAAATACATTTCTCATGAACAATCGTGGGCCGATTCAGATTGTTAAATGAAAAATTACAAATTTTATGTTTTCGGAATTACTTGCCATTGCAGCTGTTTCTAGTTTTCACTTTGCAGAAAACCACAGGCTTTGCTGATAACATCGACCATTTTAATCATATCCCTCATTATTGGTGAGAAATTACATCTGGTGTTTTTTATTAGAGGGGTTCAGTATGTCGCATGATGAAATATATAAGTGCACAGATGGTGATACTTAAAGCTAATACTCACTTTAACTTCAACCTTTACATAAGGATAAGTTTATATTTACCTTTTGATATATATATGTAAAATTTATCGAAAGGGCCTACAATGGGGGAGGGATCTACTCGCCAGTTTTTTTTACCCAATACTGATAATGAAACAAAATTCGATACTCGTCCTGTTCTAAAAAATGGCTTATATGCAGAGTGTATCGTCCATTACAGGGAAACAATTTTAAAAGTAATATTTTTTTCTCAAACGTAAGCATGAGAAAAATAAAAATTGATCAAGTTAAGTATCATGCATAAAGCGTGTTTTAATTTGCAGTAGATAAATTTTATCATTTTATTATAAAATATCATATTCGCTAATTAACATGTGCCAGCGTGCATGGTTTGCCTATGTACAGGGGTTACTATAATGCAGAGTTAGCACAAATGATGCTCCCTATTCTCAACAAGTTCACAACTCACACATCTGGATTTCATTAAACGCGAGTTAAACGCTTTTCAAAAGGTGTATTTTTCTTTGTTTTATGTAACATTTTAAAGTTTAAATTACAATATAAATTGTAGATATTGTACACATTTTATGGCTGAATTCTTCAATGTTTAAAAAGTAAGCATTAACCGTTTTTCGATGTGTGATACTTTATTGCAAGTTTCATTATCAGTGAATATGATATCACTTCTTCAATACCACCTTAGTTAACATTGCTAAATTCAAATATTTGTAGTTGAAATATTATTTGGAAAAAAAAAGATAGTGATGTTAGCACTATTAAAATATGACTAATGCCATTATTATACGTAAAGGTATCGTGGATTAATATTATACGCGCATTAGACTTCTTTCGATTTTAAACATCAGTATGACGGTTAATAACAATTTCTGCGTACTGTATTTCTTCCTGATTCGATGGTTGGCTTATGTTTGGTTTAGAAGGCGGTGCAAATTTTGGAATTGCATATATTACCTCCTTCTAAAAATAAATGAACAACAAGATGTATTTTTGTTAATTATGTAAAAATGTTTGCACACTGAGTTCATACAGATTTTATGATTCACACAATTAAGATTAATCCCCAAATTTACATATGACATGTATTACTATAAAATTACATTGTGTAAATGCTGCAAATTATTGTACATTTTATAAAAATAACTTTTCCATAAGGTCGATGCAAAAACGATTTTCCTAATTGAAGCTTAATATTGCATTGTGCTATCATTTAAATTTATAGCTAATCACATACCTCGTCTTTTAAAGGTGTATGCTCTTCTTCATTTACTTTGACGACTTTAGTTCGTCTTTTATTTGCGTTTAGTGATGGGCTGTAACTGAATATTTAAAAAAAAACATGAAACAATTAATGTAAGAATGTAATATATGATGAACTGAATTAAACTCTTTTGACACTTGAAAAAAAAACTTAGGAAAAGTTGGTTGCCATGTTGTTATCAAAAATATGAGTTTCACCAGGACTTAAAATCTTAACAGTCACAGCAAATGCTGCAAAATGTATTTTTACAGTTCGGTATTGTTCTTAATTCTTAATGCGGCAGCTGAATTGCAGACGGTTTCAATCTGTTCACCAGCCAAAGTTAAACTTAAAAAGGTTTAAAGGACATTCAGATTTTGTAAACACATTCAAGGTGTATTTTAATGGTTTATTTAACACTTCGGTAAGGGCTGTTGCGCTAAATCAATATACCGGAAATGGATGGACCTTAGATTTTGCAAAAAGTTTTAAAGTGGAATTTGAAAATACAATCTTTTGCCTAGTTAGATCTTGTGGTAGATGCCTTTACAAATTGTCAGTATCTTGAAATTTGCGAGGTTGAATATGCTAATTATAACGCTTTTAATCGCATTCTCTCATTTCGTCGAACGTTAATTACCTGGTTAATTATGCTATTACTTACGATGTAAATAAAACATAGTACATCTACTTATTATTGTACAGGAATTAGATGTACTATGTTTTATTTACATCGTAAGTATAATAGCATAATTAACCAGGTAATTAACGTTCGACGAAATGAGAGATTGCGATTAAAAGCGTCAAAATCATGAATTCATACTAATGCTTAAGGGCCGGTTGCACCAACAAAGGTTAAATAAAAGGTTAGCTAACCTGAGGTTATATAAAACCACGAGTTAACCTCAGGGTTAGCCTCATTGGTTTTCTTCAAGCTAACCAATGGTCAACTGTTAACTTCCTTTGGTGCAATGATTTTCCTAGTTTACTCACGGTTAACCTTAGGTTTAGCTTAACCTTTGTTGGTGCAACCGGCACTAAGAAAATATTTTTTGCGCAATATGACTTACCGTGACACGTCTGGAATTTTGTTAGCTTCTGCTAAAACAATTTAAAAAAGACCACAGTTAATTAGATTTTTTCCCAGGCCAACAGACTGAAAATGTGGAGGCTTTCTAGTTTAAATTTTAAGTAGGTATGTATATGTAGCTTTTGTTACCTATGGAATTTTTTCTTTTTTGATATGTATTGTTAAGTAGAGCGCCAAAAGCAGCACCAATTATAAGCAATGCCGATCCAACACCCAGACAGATGACAATTGTCGAGCCTTTCCAACAGGTGCAATTCGTTGTTTCTGAAACATAGTTTTATAAATCTTCACGTATATGTTTCAAGCAGAATGTACTCGGAAGCAGCCAGCGTGTTAATGCAGCGTATATTTGACACCTGAGCATCACTATTAGTATACTAACCAGTTGCATGCACTAGGTGAGTTTTTGATTTTGCTGTTGAAGTGTTATAATCCGCTACACATTCTAAAATAGTTCCATCACTAAACCTTTTCAAATCAACGGGGTGATTCCATTGTAGAATTGTTGTGTATGTACAAGAATCGTTGGATATTTCGATTGGTCCATCAATTAGGTCATCATGTAACTTCCATTGCAAGTTTGGGATTATCTTTGATGCACTTTCATAAATGCATGTCAGATTTGTCTTATTGTTATCCAAGCCACTTTCACTTACGTTTAAGCGCCGAATTGGAAAGGGTTTGAAAATAAGTCTTGGAATATCTGAAAACGCAACAAATGTATGTATTACATTCCAAAAATAAATCGTTATAAAATTGCCATTATTATGTAAGATAATTTAAAGCGCTGTATTTACTGGATAATTATTATTTTACCAGATTTAATTCTGAGAGATTTACTGCAACGTTCTTCAATTGCAAGTCGGTGACAGCATTTAAGTATTATGCATTTCTTAGTTTCTATGTAGTCCAAAGTGGATGAATTCAAATAGCATTGCCGACTGGTGGTATTATTGTTATTTAGCCGATTTCCATTTAATTTCCAGTAAACTTCTTTGTTTGATTTGGAAGGTGACGTTGTGGAACAAGTTAGATTTTTCATGGATTTTCTTATCAGTTCCAAGGTTGATTTGGTGATGGTAGTCCCGTTTAATTTAATAATAGGATCGACTTTTTTCTCCTCTGAAACAAAATCAAGGTTAGATTAGGTTAGGTTTGCTTTATTCTGAGTAGTGTTATGCTATTGTAATATATGTATAGTTATTACTTTTGATTGTAATTGTGATGGCTTTAATTGTGGTTGTATGACGTGGTGGTGAAGTAGTTTCACTGGAATTCTCTATAAGATTAATTTCCTTTAATCCCTTTACTTTATATTGTCTTTGTATGATATTTGTGAATAATATTACAGTACAATATCATTATTACTTTTTCTATTTGTCTTGCTGGATTTAAGTGGAGTTGTTTTAGGAAGCGGTGTAGAAGTAATGTTGCTTAAAGTGTCTATAATACAAAATGAAAAGCAAATTAATTGCATAGGAATATATACAAATTTTGTGGTGATAACATAGTCTTGAATATATTCGATTATATAAATTAATGAAATGAACTGTGGATTAAAAAATTTGCATTTGACGTCCAAATGATGGGGAATGATTACTAGTAAAAATTAATTTCAGTTGAGCTTTTCTGCCTTGCACAGATGCTATGCAAGGATGCATACGTTGTCGAATTTAACAATTACATTTTCGGAAATGCAGTCGATAATAAATGCCACAAACACTACCCTTCCACTAATTATGCAACGCTGAACAACTTTCTAAATCGAAGTTTTGCTCTTAACTTTTACGGTTTAGATTTTAAAATCGCATGCGCCATGAAAATGACGTGCAGTGTATAATGTTTAACATGATTTCTGGATTCAGTACATCCATCTCTTGTTCATTGATGTAAGCACATATTACTTAGCGCCTGAGGTTTTAAAGATATTTAAGAGGCTCAGACATATGCCCCACCCTGTACTATTGTAATATAGTATAATTATTACTTTTGCTAGCAATTGTGCTGGCGTTAATTGTAGTTTTAGGACGTGGTGTGGAAGTAGTTTTTCTGGAATTGTCTATAAGATAAAAATAAAAAATTATTTTATGTAATCACGTTTCTTTATGCTGTTTTTATCATATTTGTGAATAATATTACAGCATGATATAATCTTTTTTTTCTATTTGTCTTACTAATTTTAAGTGTAGATGTTTTACGAAGCGGTGTTGAAGTAGTTTTGCTTAAAGTGGCTATAAGCGAAAATTAAATGTAAATTAATTGCATAGAAACGCATAGAAAATTGCATGTGAAGATAACAATATCTTGAATATACTGTTGTATGAATTAGAGATTGTCTATTTTAATTACTTACATGGTATTGGAATAACAATGCTACTTGACTGGTTTATAAGGTCATGTTGTGCCACACAAGTGATATTGTGTCCATGCCATGTTTCATTGACAGTAGACAAACGAAGAATCAAAATAGAAGTCAAATTGATGCCTTTTATCCCAGTTGAGTATTTTTTTCTGTCCAGAGTGTGGTTGGTTATGAATTTCGGCAGTTCCCACGTGAGTTTCGCTGCTGGATTACCACCTTCAGAACGGCATTCGAATAATAAGCCATTCGTTAAAAAGTTTTTTATTGTAATTGATGGAGGATTCGGTGAAACTATAAATAAATGTAATATGCAATACGAATAATGATGAAAACTCGTAAAATTTGAGACTGAATTTTATATACCAAAAGTATTATCTTACCTAAAACTCTATATTTAATACTTCTCGATTGTGTACAGTTATCTACAGTATGTGCACAAGTCCACCATCCATCATCTCGAGTAACATTTGTATTATTAATTCGTATTGAGCAATCTCCATTTTTGGGCTTTCCAATGAGCGTATATGAGCCTTCAATTGCAACTACTTTCTTGTCTTTATACCAGGTGCAATTTTCGACGTTAACGCCACTGTGAAATATGCAGTTTAAATTGCCATTTTCTCCTTGTTTTACCGCAATTACTTTAAGTTTCTCCTTTGACCCATATACATGCACGTTAGAACAATCTAAAGTATTTTGAAATTAATTAGATGAATGCATACATCAGTGCCACGAGATACAGTACATTTAAAGTTTCAAAATTGTACATCATTAAATCCAATCTTCAAAGTATGTTAAAATGTAAGTAATTTCATGATGACAATAAAGAAATAGTACGTCATTAAAATAATGAAAGCATTGTGTTTACCTCGATTCAAAAGCGCTGTCGGTAAAAGGAATATAAATACAATCATGGAATTCATTTTAAAGCAGTTTTGTTGCTCCCTGAACATTTTACTTTCATTTTAACTTTAAGATTCTGACAGGATACTGAGTAAAACACGTGTAACTAACAGATAAGATAAAATCGTTTATTTACTTTTTAAATTTATTTACGTTTGTAAGTTATGAGCCAATATATATTTTCGAGGAGAGGTAAAATGATATACTTATATTAATCAACACATTAAGACGAGAACGACACATGAATTATTATTTATAAAGTAAAAACAAAATGAATTCAAATGGCATGTATTAATGCTATATGTTTTCATTGCTTATACAATGGCTTTAATACTGCAATATTGTAAACAAAATGTATTCTTAAAACGTTTCAAATAGATTTTCCTTATCAGAATTAATAATTTCAGAGCTAATTTAATGCTTTGCCAACTGGTTAATCCAGTGTATTTCAGAAAACAGATATACAGGAAAATATCCCTTACGGCCCCTTGGATCCAGCACTGTTATCGTTGTAAAAATTGGCTAGTTGATGGGTTGCATGGGAATTAAATAGCCGTCCGAATCGGTGTTTTTGCTAATTGATGGTGCGATTTCTTCATATCTGTAAATAAAATTAGTCAAATGTGCGCACAATTGCTATCATCAAACAAGTTATTCGTTCTAAATGTTATTACTTAGCACTTCAATAGTGAATTACAACATTCTTCTATAACATTAATTGAAAATGGAGTATTTTGGCTTTCCTTATAAAATGTTCTCTAAAATCCAATACATTTTATTTAAT
Organism: Julus scandinavius; assembly: GCA_034696685.1. Classification (NCBI taxonomy): domain Eukaryota; kingdom Metazoa; phylum Arthropoda; class Diplopoda; order Julida; family Julidae; genus Julus; species Julus scandinavius. The sequence goes on from JAQGAE010004277.1 coordinate 10,984, forward strand.
GAATGATGGAACCTGCCGAGAATCTTACTTACTCCGAATAAGCAACTTCCTCGTAGAGTGGATCTGCATCTGATAATTGAGAAGTAATTAAAATTGTCGAATTAAATTGTGCAACATGAGATCGAATAGATACATAAATATATTACTGAGCTTTTTGTTCGGTGACGATTATTTTTATGATCCCACGACAATAGACTACATGCACGTCACAGTAAGCCTCAGAGTAAGGCATTACAACTAGCCCATGGGCAATGGAGGCTATCTAGTTTTAATTTTCGTTAGGTATGTAAATTATGTTACCTTTAACATTTTTTCTTTGTTTGTGCATATTCTTAAATAGAGCTCCAAAACCAGCACCAATTATAAGCAAGGCAGCTCCAATACCCACACAAATTCCAATTGCCCAGACGTTCCAATAGATGCAATTCGATGTTTCTGTAACTAAATTTTATGTATTTGTAAATACTATGTTCCGAGCTGAATGTGCTCAGAAACAGAATGCAGCGTATTTGACACTTGAGCACTATCACTATAGACTATCATTGATTTTTTTAGGTCCTCACTTTTGTAGTTTATTGTGGGCTACACGCACGAGATTTATAATAACACTTGTCATGGGTGCTATATACGTATTTGTTCATCCATACCCGTTTCATAAAGTAAATAATACTTCAAAACTGGCCAAAAAAAAGAAACTTGTCTTCTGCAACAAACATTCCCTGTATAGCTCCTTATAACTATAGTAAGCAACTTTAATGATAATCTATAATAATAATAATAATGATAATTATCATATCATTTTAAATTTATATTAGTTGATTTTGAAAATTCATGTGCCATTTAACCTAAATTAGCACCAACAAATGGTCGCACAATGTGTTTAAAATGTTAGTTTTTCGAATTATACATATACTATAGTACAGCGTGACTAAAAAGTCTGCCCCTCTTCCCCCTCCCCTTAAATTTTCTTAACGGGGGCAAAATTGAAAATTGTGATAAAGGGGACATAAAGGTAACATGGGGTGTGCTATTTAGTGATGCAAAACAATTTGACCTTTGACCATGTTTTCAAGGTTATTTAAACAGGAAGTACTTGAAAGATGTGAGATTTTTGGAAAATGCAGTATATATATATACGGCATTTTCCAAAAATCTCACAAGCATAACGCGAAATTCCTTACTTGGTGTTGCAATAGTAGCATAAATCGAGGCGTTTTGAAGTGTATGCTCCGATACACAACACAGATTCTGGTCATATAATATATCGTTAAGGTGAGAAAAACGCAGAACGGAAATAGCCGTCAAATTGATGCCTTTTATCCCAGTCGTGTAGTTATAGGTGTGGTAATTTTCTTGTTTAGGTTGAAATTTTGAGAATTTCCAAGTGAGTTTTGCTATTGGATTACCACCTTCAGATATGCAATGAATGGATATGGGCGGCAACCCTATTTGTGAGCCATTCGTTATGATTACTGGGTCGTAATATATCTTCAATAATGGCATTTGAGGTTTCGCTGTAATGTGGAAATAATATACAGTTAAATAAATTAAAATTGAAATAATTTGCAAATGGCATCCAAGATTGTATTTTAAACTTACGTAAGACTGTGTATTTAACATATCTGGAACGTGTGCATGTCGTTCCATTAGGACTGGAGGTGGACTTATACGCGCAGGCCCATAGTCCATCATCTTTAATAACTTTTGAATTCATAATTTGTATTGAGCAATTGCTCTTTTTTTGATTTCCATTACTTTTGTACGAGCCTTTAATATGAATTCGCTTGCCATCTTTATACCAAAGGCAAGCATTTGCATATGCTGTCTTAAAGGTGCAATTTAATATGCCATCTTCTCCTTCAAATATTTCGGTGTCAATAGGCTCCTCCAAAAATGCATTCTCATTTGTTGTGCAACCTATATATATGTTAAAAAAAAATTCACAGCAAATTATAGCATACACATATATCTCGCTATACCATGGGCGCCCGCAGGGGGGGGGGGCAAGGGGGGGCACATGCCCCCCCCTGGATTAATTGAGTACAAAATTTTTTTGGAAAAAATAGACAAAAAA
>JAQGAE010004278.1:0-13056 GCA_034696685.1 Julus scandinavius
TTAATAATAAAACAAGCTTCAACCCAGTACGCGTTTGGACCCCTTATTCGCGAGACGACGTGTTTGGAGCCTTACAAACATCACATACAATCAAAATATCCGTTAATATAAATTCATCATTTTAACCAGCAACACATAACATGACAACTGTGGTCGACATTCCAAAGATTGTCTACCCTTTAAAGAAATCTTGTGATAAATCAGCAATATGCAGTATTATAAAAATGTTGTATTGCATTGTTATTTTAAATTTCTGATAACAATTAGATGTGAATTGAAACCACAGACAAAGTTTCGACCGACACTATATATAGCACCGCAACTTCTGCAAGAATATGGTTCAGTCGTTTCTTCAGGCAAACTTCAACAGACTTAAAGTGGTGACAATCGAAAGAACAATAACGGCGTAACAACTGCTGATGTGGAGGTTACTAACCCCTGAAAATAACCAACAGACATTATAAATATCAAAACATGTTTCGTACATGGTCGTTCAAAGGTATACCTGGCACTGCTTATATATAGTTCAAATGTGGCGTCAATGTTCAGTGAAGAACTTACCATTTCTGGGATCTACTCGTGGAATCTTTATGATTATTGTTTGTCTCGGTGGTGGCGTTTGTGGTTTTGGTGTGGTTGTAGTTGTCGTCGTTGTCGTAGTCGTTGTTGTTGTTGGAATTGGGACGGTTACTAAGATTCCTGAAAATTATACCAAGACCAAAAGATTGTTTTCTTTGAAAATATATAGCATTGGTATGTTTGTTAAAATTCTGTTTTACCTCCTTTGATTTCAACTTTAACGCTCGGCAATTGCGTCCCTTCTCCAGACATTACTTCTCTGTAGAAGCAAGTCCAAACGCCATCCTCTTTAGAAGGTTTTGGATTTTTGATGGATAATGCACAGTTGCTGGTATTTGTATTCCCGACAACGTAACTGTATCTGGGATCTGAATTTGCATTAATGACCACATTGTCTTTCTTCCACCAACATCCGACCATTGTCATGGGCATCTCGCATTTAAGTATAATGTTCGGAAGATCTGAACTGGCCGTTGTGGCTATTACTAGCGCTGTTGTTTCTGTCGATGTTGCTGTGGAAATAGCACAATTCAATTCAACATGTTTTTGCAAGACACAGTAAGCAACCAAAAACCTGTTCTAAAAATGGATACATACACATAACACCTCAAAACCCTTGCCCCCTCTGTGATACCACAACTTATGCTTGGCAACACCTCCTCTACACCTGCACAAACCCCCACATCATAATGACAAAAGCGCGATCACCACCTCTTCCCACCATTCCCCCAACAGACCTAATATCACAATTACTCATAAACATCATTAACAACATACCAGCCATCTGGCAGGTTTTCAGTATAGACAGAATATTAGCATCACCCCAACAACCTGCAATATTGCAGCAGCTCATCAACAGATAACCAACAATTTCCTATAAGTCGAGACGAGCTGAGTCTTGTGATGGCACTTTAAATACACCTATACCTCACTTTACGGCCGCTCTTTACACGGCCTTTCACTATAACGGCTTTTTTTAACTATGGCACTTTTTCGATTTACGGCCTGCAATGTTTCGCTATAACGGCCAAAAAAAATGCTGTAATTAAAGAAAGTGGCCAAAGAATGTGATAAATTGCCCCAATTTGCACAAACGAGGTCGGATTTGGCCAACAATAAAACAACTTATGGCTTTCACTTCGTTTAAGAAGGAAAAAAAATGAAAATCACAATGCAGAAAGAATTAATTCGTTATACGGCTTTTCGCTTTACGGCCAACTTTTCCGGAACGTATTTGGGCCGCAAAGCAAGGTATGGGTGTACTCACTTTTTCTGTTCACGTATACCTGCTCACGCAATGTTTTGTTGCATACATGTTTGTTCACATTTAGTTTTAAATTGACTATATTATAAATGTAGGCTCTAATCTTGGTATGATTATACAGTGTTAAAATATATGTTATTTTAAAATAAGTATTATATGAATGAACATATTTTGAATCGCATAGGCATATATTTCTGAATTATTAATTAACATATTTTATATTCCGTGATAAAACTTGAAAAAAAAAATGCTAAACCGCACAGCCGCTTAATCGGTATCCTATTTTCTTTTAATTGACCGGAATCAACTGCACATAATTTACTAACTAAAATACAATACCGTAAAGTACTACCTTGATATGGTGTTATTGCAAAAATGGCAAGTGCATAAAAAATCCAAACATCCAATTGAGTCATTTTCGGTGATTAATTTGCTATTCTGTAATGCAAAAATATCATATAAAAAAGACTTGTAGAATTGAACTACGTTATTCTAAATCACTGTTCCAGTAGAAATCGGTTGAACTGCATGAAACTAAGTGATTTATTCAGGAAAATGATTTTGCAACCGTGTCCTTAAGTGAATTAAAACTATACATGCTGCAGTTAATTTCCTGGATATAACAATTAAGTTCCTTATTCGATATTTTTTTCTGGCTTCGTGACATAGTCTATATTTCTAAAACTCTTTTGTTGCATTAACGTCCTGTTTACGATTAAGTAGCTGTATTAATTCTGAGAATTACTACATGTCTGATTGGTAAATGTTTCTCGCAAACTTGACTTTCCCAGATGGAAACTTTCAATTTTCAAACGTTCAGACTAAATGAATTATGTGACACGATATAATGTAATAATTACAATATGTAAATGTTGTTGAATATACATAATACACCAGATATTTTCCCATTTCAATATTAGACTTTATGATTCTGATGATTTGAATATTGCTTAATTTGTCGCAATGTTAAGGTTCGTCTCAACGCCAAATTAGGACATCCAATCAGAATCGCAAAATAAAAAACGTGTCTGGGAAAATGTTTTTTTTTTCTTTTTTCTTGTAAATTGCTTAACAGTAAACTTCCTTAAAAGCAGTGTCAAATTTCTGATAATTACAAATTCAGGAACTTGTTAGACAATATGCAGTATGTTTTAAATGTTTATATATGAATTTTCAGAACAATACTGAATGATATCCAGTTATTTTTAAAGTAAGAGACACTTATAACAAAAAATTTAATCCTATTGTAATCATATTATGTAGCTGCACGATTGGTTTAACTTTATACATGTCGATTTAAGCATAGTACGAGGAATGTTCCAGAACTAAGGTTCAAAGGGCAGTTATTCAGGAACTGCTTATCCAATCGAAAAACGGAAATATACATTTTAAAGAGGGGACCTTTCTCTTTTTTTTCTCAACATAGTCCCTAAGCCGATTGATGGACTTCTCCCACCGTGACACCAATTACTGTACTATGTATATCATCATTGTAAAGTGTTCGGTTGAGTATACAACCAATGACGAACTGATTTAATGAGCTCATTGTCACTCCTGAAGGACTGTCCACCAAGATACAGCTTCGTGGCAATGAGCTCATTAAAACAATTCGTCATTGGTTTTATCAAAATAATTTTATTTTTAAAATACACCTACACCTCGCTATACGGCCGTTCTGTATACGGCCTTTCGCTATAATGGCCTTTTTAATTATGGCACTTTTTCGATTTACGTCCCACAATGTTTTGCTATAACGGTAAAAAAAAATGCTGTAATTAAAGATATTTGCCAAAAATGTGATAAATTACTCCAATTTGCACAAAAAGGTCGGATTTGGCTAACAATAAAACAACATGTGGGTTTCACTTTGTTTAAAAAGGAAATAAAAATGAAAATCACAATGCCGAAATAGTAATTGATTCGCTATACGGCTTTTTCGCTTTACGGCCAACTTTTTCGGAACTTATATAGGAGCTTATTCCGGAACTTTTCAACTGAAAGCGTTGCATGAGAAACGATTTTTTCGAGTAATATTTTGATCTGTAATGATCCGTAATGATATGTGTGATATGTAATTGTATGTGAAGGATGTCCATGAGGCGGGGACCGGCCGGTATGCAGTATGCAGGTATGGTATGCGGATGTATGCATGATATGTGGTATGTGGCCTCTCTAGCTGTCGCCCCTGGCTTCCCAGCAAGGCCGATACAACACTGAAAACTCAAAATGTTCAAAAAAGCACACCAAATGTGTAAAATTACCTATTTGTATATGCAATATAACAGATTTGAATGTCAAAATAGGTAATTTTACACATTTATGTGTGCACAACTTTTTTACACATTTTGGTGTGCTTTTTTGTACATTTTGAGTTTTCAGTGAAGGCTTTCTGGTGAGCTCGGGTCGGGAGAGAGGGCAGTCCGGCCGGGTTTGGGGTTTGACCAGGTTGATCAACTCCTTTGTATGTTTGTATGAGCTCGGCTCGTTTCCTGTTTTGGTTTATGAAATTCTGTAAGTTGGCAGGCAGGAACTTTGTGCACATTTTTAAATGAATAAATGGTCGTTTGTAATTAATCTGCCGTGCCCGGCTGTTTATCTCGTCGACGAGGCCGAATTCGGGGCCTTTAGACATTACAGATCAGTGTGTTGTTTTGTTAAAAAGTAATAAAATGTGCATCATTATATATACACATGTTGCAATATAATCATATAAATCATTTCATATAAATTACGCTTGGTTGCTCTTATAGAGTTATTCAAAAGCAATCATCACGTGTTTTATAAGCGTTATTTTATTAACTAGATCAAGTACTCGTTATTTACATGAACCCGATGGAATGTTAAAATACCACTCACGAAACTACACAAATACTTGTACAATTAGAAAACAATAAAATACAGAGTTTGCATAATTGCAGTCCTTAAAAGAAAATGTATTATGTTGTTGAGATGGTAATCCAGCATAGGTAATCTAGCACAAAAAAATCAAACACAATTAAATTTATAATAGATCGACTGAAATTTGCCACTTTCTGACAGTATTCAAACATAAATTAACTTACAGTTACAGAACATGTACGTGTATTCTAGAAGATCATTATCATATCAGAATGTAATAAATTACAAATGAAATTATGATGAAGAAAACTTTAGGATGATGGTTGCTAGCCCCTGGAAAGTTTAAAATCATCAAATGCTTAAAACGCAATATTATTTTACTAAATTTTCTGATATTAACACGTTTATTCTTACTTATTCACATGCATTTCTAAATTTAGTCACGACTCACGAGAATCATGTAGCCAATGCAAGCCAAGGCAATCATACATGGGGTGGTCAAAACGTTTTGCATATTTGTGTATTATTCGAAATCCAAATGTCGTACAAAAAAACTAAAATAGCAATTTTAAAGAGAAGGAAATTTTGATTTTAGTTCACTACTTGACGCCACAATTCTACAGACCCATGCCACAGACCACGAGATCAGCATGTTTGTTGCAAGGAAACATCAAAACATCTGCCATACAGCCCCAAGACCTTTCACCGAGCGACATCCACCTCTTTGGTCCACTAAAGGAACACTGGAGTGGTCAAAAATTCCAAACGGACGATGATGTGAAACTCGCGTTTCGGCAATATCTGCATTGCCAACAATCGCATTTTACGAAAGGGGTATCAACAATCTGGTCAAACGTTTTGATAAATGTGTCAACAAACTCGGGACCCACATGGAAAAATTACAAATTTCCTGCTCTTTAAAATGGCCATTTCAGTTTTTTTGTTCGACATATGGTTTTCGAATAATAAACGAATATGCAACACATTTTGACCGCCCCTCGTACAAGAAAGTATCGCGTTTAAATGAAAAAAGTCACCCTCGTTCCATGACTAACTAACCTCGTGATTTCATGATTATGGAACCATCTGAAATCTAAGATGGGTCCAGAATCGTAAAATCACAAGATGTGAAATCACCAGACTCATTAGTTAGTGAGGCGAACTCTTCAATGCTGGTAGTGACTGCTTGGGCTTATGCCTTTAAAAAGTCAAGGCTTATTATAAGACCCTTTAAGTGTTTTTTGCTTGTAGAGAAAATCAAGACTTTATATGGATCTTTTCTAATTTAAGATGGGCGCATAAAATTCCTTAATTTAATTGTTTTTAAAATAAACACTAAACTACACTATACGGTTGCAACTGAAGGCGCCAGTGTATATCGACATGCTTATTGACATTTAGAATAATTCATATGCGAATTTTTCAAATTTGTTTTTGTTTTTTAGAAGCAAATCATAAATTTACCTACCTCCATTTCTCTTATGATTTGTGGGTGGTTTAACTGAAATTGTAAAATACAATACAAAAATTGTGACATAAATTGAAACTTTTCTAGGATTATTAAAATATTTTTGGCTAAGTTTACTGTGTGGATCCTCTTCAAAAATCAGGATATATGAGCTCCATTTCATTTTCTTGTCACTGTCAGTCAGAGACTGTATGTAATGGCAGTCCCATTCGCCTTCATCGTTGCGGTCAGGGACCAAGAACTCAATGGAACAGTCCATGGTATTGTAATTTTTTCCGGCAACGTATCGATGTTTGTCCGATGGAATCCCAACCACTTGACCGTTTCTGAGCCACAGACAACCTGCTACTGGACGATTGAATTTGCAGTCCAGGACGAAAGATTCTGAGAGACAAGCAAAAGCCATCAATTGCTTGATTAATTAGGATTTATACCAAGAATGTTCCAGAATTTAAGGAAAAATTATAGACATCAAGTAGTTAGGATTTATAATTCGAAGGGCGGTCAAAACGTCTTGAATATTCGTTTATTCTTTGAAAACCACATGTCGTAAAAAAACTGTATATATTTGTTTGCCTAGTTATACAAACTTTGGAATTTCAAATTTTAATGGTTCAGTTTAATTTAAAAATGTAAAGATTATTATTATTTTTTTTTTTTAAAAAAAACAGTGATTGCCATGCAACTGTTAATGTTAAAATAAGGATTCAAATTCGATTTATACAAAACGGTTTTTTATGCTTTTACAATTTAGTGACATTATACTTAATCGATGAATATATACCTTGACATCTAGACGATGTTGCGCAGAAGACAATAACACTAACAACGATTAAGCACGAATTCCACAAATCCATTCTTGGGGATTATCAGCTTAGTTATTGAAAAATAACTTTAAGAAAAGCAACCATTACATCCACAATAGATAAACAGCCAATGAGGGGGTAGGAATGTTATTCTTTGAAATATTAAAAAGGAACAGCTTACATTCGAGAATTGTATTAAGGGATATCCTTAATTTTTTAATGTTAATTTTGGTTTTAGATTAAACACACATTTCCTCTTACGACAAATTTGACTTTCATGCAGACATTGCAAACTCCCAATTAATTTGCAGGAAGAGTTGAACTAAGTCTAATTTTTTAAATAGAGTTGAATTTGGAATTCGTTTAAAGTGGGTTAAATACAGGGATTAGAAATGGTCCAGCGTAGGGCAACTACATGGTGCTAAGCTGTTTTTTTTTTTCTTAAGGTGGGTATGCACCAAAAGAAACAATGTGCGAAACAAAAAACAAAAAATATAAACACAAATTCTCAAACGTGTTTGTCGAAAAGTGTTTTGAACCACAATTCCCAGGAATATACCCCAGTTTTAAACCTATACAAACATCTATAGACTACATAAGGAATTCATTTCATTCTTTTAATAATAATAGATCAGTATTATGAATAGTTGTCATAAAATAAAATAAAAAATTATTTCAGCTTTTATTTACACACGCTTTATAAATTTTAATCGTCCTTTTCTCCGGAAAGTTGTTTTTTCATTAGAAGTCTGTTAAAAAAAAAGAGAACAACAATTAGAATTAATAATTGGTTTATAAATTCATGTATTAAATGAATGACAAATTTCCATCCAATAATTAGATGGAAATTTGACATTTTATTTAGACAATAGACATGCAGTATAGCCTACTTACGGACTTATGGCTTCATCTTCTTTTTCTGAAATTAAAAAACAACATTTTCAGTGAAATTAACAATGAAATATGAACAGTATTTATCAATTTAAAAAATTCTTATTTTGATTTACCTGCATATACTTCAATCCTGCTTTTGATAAAATCCATGACTGTCGCTTTTAGGAAAATGACCATCAGTAGCAATACTAAAATCACTATAGCAATAATGATCAATGTGTTGTGCTCTAGCTCCTCCCACAGCTTCGGTTTCCGTTATTGTAGGTTCCTTCTGCCTTAATGTTGTCTGATTTATATTCGTCATCATTAAAGTTCCCCCTAAAAAGGTACATAGGACGATATAAATTCCATCAGGTTACATTTAATTACATAACTGTCATGCTTATCAAGATAAGATGGCATAACTGGTGCGATGAATGGCAGTTAAATTTAAATAAGGTGAAATGCATGGTGGTGCGTTTCTCTCATTAATGGAAAAATATCAACCTGAGTACTTTCTGGATGATGTTCAACTCGTTGTCGTTGATGCTGTCATGTATCTGGGAGTTTATAATACCACAAACTTCTCTTGGAATCGCCATTTCACAAAAATTGTTGATGCAGCGAACCAACGCCTTAGATTCATTCAACGCATATTTCGAGAATGTGCAGAAAATGTAGCGTAATCTGGCTACGCAACTCTGATTCGCCCTATGTTGGAATATTGCACTCCTATTTGTAACCCTCACAGGATGGTTCATATTCAGGGTATAGATATGGTCCAGCGTATTGTTAACAACATTCCGCGAGTGTGACAGAAATGCTCCACTCTCTAAATTGGGACACGTTGAAGTCCAGACGCGAAAAGTTATCTATGGGGTTATTCAAACGTTTTAATCTTTCTCTTAATTCAAATATATTAACGCCTAATGACTGCTTTAGGAGTAGACATAATCACTCAATTCCTTTGATCTTGGCTTCGTGCCAAGATGGCTGCTTGCTATTGGTCCTTTTTTTTTGGCGTGCGATTAAACGATGGAATAGCCTACCTGGCGATTCTCCTGATTTAGTAAAAATTCAATGTAACAATGATATCTAAGTCGCAACTGACATAGGGGCATGCTCCTGATATTGGGTACGACTCCTCCTACCGTATGGCATTTATTTGCTGACTGTAGGTTACTGAATTGAATAAAACTTCTTGATGACCGATTCGACCATCGTTCATAGATAAAACAGTTGTAGATAATATTTTTAGTCTGATTCTGGCTTACCTTTTCCTATTTCGACTTTAATGCTCTTCATTTTAATCTCTCGATCGCTGTTCATAAATTTTCTGTAGAAGCAAGTCCATTCGCCATCGTCTTTAGTTTGGTCGGTATATTTTATGGATAATGTACAGTCATTAGTTAGTACATTTCGGAAATTCGTATATCAACGGTGGAATTGCCTTTCATCCACCAACATCCTTCCACTGTATTTGGAAATTTGGGTGAATTGACTATTATGGACTGTAATGTTGCGGTTGCTGTGGATGCTGTTGTTGTTGTGGTTGCTGCTGTTGTTGTTGGGGATGCTTTTGGTGTTGTGGATGATTGATGCTGTTGCTGTTGTTGTTGTAATATCCATCGTTGTCGACGGTTCTGTGAAAATTACACACAAGTGATTCAATTCAATTCAACTCAGTACCCTACAGTCAGCAAATAAATGCCATATGGTAAGGGGAACCGTACCTAATTTAAGGAGAATGCTTCTACGTCAGTAGTGACTTAGACATCATTGTTAGATTGACTTTTTACTAAATCATGAGAATCGCATTGAAGTTTTCAGTTTGCATTGAAAGGTTTCGTGTATCATCTATAATGTGCATCATAAAGGTCGAACGAACATTTAAGAATTTTCCATAAAATTCACCATCTCAATAAGTTACATTTGACTTTCTGCTTTAAAACCTTTAAACATCCTTAAAAAAATGAACGAACACTAAACGAAAATTTCATGAAAATCACTGTCCCGAGGGACAAATGTTTTGACGCAACCCGATTAACCTGAACCTTATTATATGGAACATTGTCACACTGACATTTACTATAAATAATCATATACACAAATACGAGTTTTAGATGTTGTTATAACTTCCAAATTAACTGAATTCAACAGTAAGTTATGTGTGAACGATTTATTTTAACATCAAGAAGTGAAGAGAAGCTGAATGTGAACTGAATTATCATTTGATATAATTCCAAACAAAGAACAGGAACACGAGATTAAGAACAGCACGTGCACGAGACCAAAACCAGCACGTGCATCTTCATTAAAACGCTAATTTAAAATGAACATACGAGTAGTATCAATGCTTTAAAATAGCGCATCTAAAAGTTTATATTTGACCTAACCATCAATTAAATTGCGGAAATAAATATGTACACGTTAAGCAAAAGCGAAAACATGATGACAGAATAAGAAGTCCAAAGAAGGTGTGAATCTACCCCTGAAAAAATTTTAAAACAACATATTTGTTACATTTGCAATAAATTGAAGTGAATCCTTACTCGTAAGATTCAATAGTTTAATATTTATAAATAAATATTTCTTTGCAGCTTAAACAAAAAGAAAATAGTTTAATAAAATAATTTTTGTCCCTTTGAGTTACCAGTTGAAAACATATAAAAGGCCTTTTGACGTTTTCAAACTTTAAACGATGGACGGTCAAAAAGTTTTGCATATTAGTTTATTATTCAAAAACAAGATGGCATACGAAAAAACTGAACAAGCCATTTTAAAAAGCAGGAAATTTTGGTTTTAGTTCACTACATGGAAATACAATTCATGCAGAATTTCGAAAAAAACTATCAAAAACAAAAATGGCGCCTCACTCGAAAGCGTTCACGCGATAGGAACAACGAAGTGTTATTTGTTCTTCAGTGTTAAAGGCATAATAATACGTTGGGATAAATGTGTCAACAAACTCACATCCTACATTGAAATATAGCACATTTTCTGTTCATTAAAATCGATATTTCAATTATTTTGTACGACATTTGGTTTTCGAATAATAAACGAATATGCAACACATTTTGACCGGCACTCTTATATTAGAAAAAAACAATTTTATAGAATGTATTTTACATTTTTCTATTCTACTAAAATTACTCTCACATAAACGATTGTTTTCTAATCGATTTTCATCATACTCTTGCACACATATTTGACTTTAAAAAAAAACCACTCACCACTGTATGCCCGCAGCATCCTGATGTCTGCACCAGTCAATGGTCTCACATATCCTGAAGGAAAAAAAACAAGTTTGAAATTTATCATAATTTATTCAATATAATTTTGTAAAATCCATCTATATTTTGTGATCACTTGTATACCTTGATAATCAACTTTAAGAGGAATGCCTTTTCGATGGTCCTTAACATCAGTTGATCGTGTTTTAAAATGGCAAGTCCAAAAGCCCTGGTCTGTTCTAGGGTTGAAGTGGATTATTTGGATTGAACAGTCCTTGGTATTTTTTGGTCCAGAAGCAGTATATCTAAATCTGTTGTTGATGTTCACTAACTGGTCATTGACCTTCCACCAACATTCAGCCTTCTTTCCACCAAGATGACAGTGAAGAAAGGGAGACCCTATAGATGGATGTCATGGATTTAAAGATAAAAACTCAAACAATGTTGACACATCCACTTTAGGCCATTTTGCATGTCTGCCATGAAATTTTTGAAAAAAAAACATGGGCATCCAAAAAAAATATCATACTAGGGATAATTAAACAGTCGTACATGGCGATATGCAAAAAAATGTCATGGGGATAATAATATCGGTTTAAAACAATTTCGAAATAAGTAAGTAAAGATAAACGCAGTGTTTTACGAGATTTTGTCGTAAGGGGTGATCCATAAATTATGTCACACTTTTTTGCCTCTTTTAAACACCCCCCACCCCTTTGTCACAATTGTCACAAATTTTACTACACCCCATCCATAATGATGTCACAACCCGTCGATTCTCTCTCCCTTTCCCCCCTTCCCCCCCGCCATTATTTTTGAATAATTGTATATTCTTTTATAATTTTATTTGTTAAAATACTTAAAAATATCAAAAAACATAATTTTAAATTAATGAAACCAATGTTTATATTAATAACATTATATTAAATAATAGATTGCTATGTTGATTGATGAGTAGCAATCGGGAAGAAAGCTTTAAGTCCCTACAGGACCCAAATCTTTTTTCCCCGACTGCTATTCAAAATTTCAAATGTTAAAAAAATATAAATAAATTTTACCACATATTTTTTGCCATTTGAAATAAATTTTGATTGTGTGATGTCACATTTCCGAACTACCCCCTCACCCCTTGGTCACAATTGTCACAAAAAACAAACAACCCTAGGTGTGACATAATTTTTGAATGGCCCCTAAACCCCATCTAAGGCTATATATTTCCCAAGAAACCGATAGCAAACAAGTTCTGTGAGGGAAAGTTGCAAAGAAATTTGAAGAGAGAGTTCAAGAGTGCGTGAAACCATTCAGAAGTAAATGGGTGAGGCCTCAAAGATCGAAAGGTTGGGGAGGGGTTTACATTAGATCCATGTAAACTGAAAATAACATATTATACACATGGTTGGGTAATGCACATATTATTATAATGATCATGTACATGTACTGATAACTATTATCACTTGTAATACTTGTATGCGAAAAATATAAGTCCATAAAATGGACTTTGTTTTTCTTCCAGTGCATGCATAATGACAATTGGATTACTTGCCATAATTAATTTTTTCATATGTTAGAGGTTTTGGGTTTACTGGTCTTCTTGTTTGTTTCTTCATTGGTTTTGTTGTTGTTGTTCTTCGTGGTGCTGGTTTTCTGGTTATCCGCACTGGTGGTCTTGTTCTTCGTGGTGCTGGTGTTGTGTTTATCCGCACTGGTGGTGGTCTTGTTGGTGGTAGTGGTACTACTGGTCTTGTTCTTCGTGGTGCTGGTGTTGTGCTTATCCGCACTGGTGGTGGTCTTGTTGGTGGTAGTGGTACTACTGGTCTTGTTCTTCGTGGTGCTGGTGTTGTGCTTATCCGCACTGGTGGTGGTCTTGTTGGTGGTAGTGGTACTACTGGTCTTGTTCTTCGTGGTGCTGGTGTTGTGCTTATCCGCACTGGTGGTGGTCTTGTTGGTGGTAGTGGTACTACTGGTCTTGTTCTTCGTGGTGCTGGTGTTGTGCTT
>JAQGAE010004279.1:0-13053 GCA_034696685.1 Julus scandinavius
GCGCGAGCCTCTACTTCCTGAGTTGGCAGACGAATTCTTGTGCTTTTTGAGCAAAAGTCGTCCAGTGTGAAACAGGCTTAAGGAATTTTTCCCATCCATAAAAATTCCCACCGACTTTGACCGGGGAGCGAACCCCGCACCTTGGGATCAAGAAGCAAGCGCATAACCCACTCGACTGCCAACGTCGGTATCCTGGATAGTCTGGCACTTGGCTCTAATCCATACGCAGTCATTGAAACCATTCAAGAAAATACGGGATTGGCTGGATTTGCCAATAGATGGTTTACTTTTAGTAAACTGAAATTTCGTGATGAAATATGGCATACAGACAAAAGTAAACCAGTCAGGCGGGTATACGAGTATCTCAATGAAGAATCTAGAATGTAGGAGACGACCCTCTTTTGCTTAAAGCAAGGGCAGGTTCACTCTGGTTCGCCCTATGTTGGAATATTACACTCCTATTTGGAACCCTCACAGGATGGTTCATATGCATGATATAGAAAATTTAAGCACTATTTTGTGTGCCAAAAGTTGAAAAAGTTTGAAAAACTATATACTTTAGGTGCTTCATTTTAAAGGACTAGCTATATCTAAGCTAATGATTTTTTTCTTCTTCAAAAAGTTAAACATGAAATATAGTTACAAGTTTCTTCTTCTAAAGAGTACATAATTTCAGGACTTTTTTTCTTCTAAATTTCCAATATAATTTAAACCTATAACCGGCAAGTTTCTAGCAGAGTATATAGTACTGTACATATAACGGTGTGTTTTTCAATTTTTTTTTAGCTCACAGCACACTATACTAGACCTAAAATGGTAAAACGCAAATTTTCTAAGGTAAAAATGCAAATTTTCTGCATTAAAAGTTCGATTTTTCTCAGGTAAAAATGCAATTTGTATTTCACCTGGGCTAATAATGGCCCATAAATATATATGGCCAAAGTAGTCCACCCCAAGATTCTGGACCCTAACCCTTCAATCCTTGCGTGAAACCCAATGCTCCTTGACGGTCACTTCATTCATTATATACTGTACAAGTTAATGACAATTTTTAAAGCGTCACAAATGCAAAAACAGCTTCGACAAATGAGTTAAAAGTGCACACATACAGCTACCGATAAAAACTCGTTGCTTGGTCGTTCGAGTGGTTGTCATGGCAACAAAGGAACAGTTCGTATAACAACGAAAGTGCCGAATACATACATTATTACAAATTGAATGCATGTTGGCTTTTTATAAAATTGAACCAATCGGGTGTTTCGTTACAAATAAGCTTCATTAAAACACCAAAGTTACAACTTGACATTTTCAAATTTCAAAGTACAATAATGTTCGCAAAATACATACACTTTAGTGTCAATTTAGAAGGCGATTAAATAAAGCTGGGTGAAAAGGACCATTATAAAGCATCCAAAAAATGTAGAATTTGTTACTTGAAAACTGTAACATGTCGAGTAAAAACTGATTTGAAAATCTAAGTGAGGAGCATTGAGACAGGGGTAAGGTGAAACAGACATTATTGAAAAGTTGTATTGTGGATATATTAGCTTGATATATTTAATCTAAAATGCCTTTACTGAATATAACGACCTATGTAGCAAACGTATACCGGTTTGAAATTTTAATGGATTGTTTTTGTTTTGTAAATTGAAATAAATATATGCATACAGTTTTAGTTGAATGAAATCGCCTTTGATGCAATTTAAGTTTCTATGAGTAAATCTACGTGTGGGGTAAACTGAGACAACTGATTTGAGGCAAGGGGAGACGCATTCGCTTAACATGCTTTGAATTTACATTTTTGTAATTGTTGTCAATTTTGATAATTATTATTTTGTCTATGTAAAACATAACTAAATAAAAAGGAGTCGAAAATATATTGGAAAAATTTAAATTGAACGATTTTAGCATGAAAGATGGAAATCTAAATGAGATAACTTTTTAAAGTAAACCTAAGAATCTTATTTAATCATATTTCTGTTGCAACTTATTACGTTTTTCAATATAACAATCATAAAAAATGGCCATAATTGTATATAGCCACATATGAGCCATATTTGGCCGATTTATAGCCTTGTAAAGACCACATTTAACCCTTCATGGGGTATTTATGTGCCTTACATATCTACTTATGGGCCTTGTATGGTTCATGTATATAAGCAATATCTTGCCAATGATGGATCATAAAACCATACAGTGCCTTAATTAAGTGTTGGTGAACCATACAATGTATGGGCCTTAATTAGGTAGTCATTCATAGTTATAGATAGTCCTATTGTTTGTTTGTTGATTTTTAACGCTGACCAATTTGTGCAACACGAATGCCAACTTTAATCTCTTATAGCAAAAAAAAACTTAGCTCTAAAACGATGAAAAAATGTATACAGATCCTGAAGGCTTGTATATTACTGTTTTATTCTTTTAAAATGCTATGAGTTAAATATTTTTCCCAAAAAACAAATGAATTCTAAAAAGTGTATCCACTGTGCCCCGGTCTCCCCTACTCACAGTTGAATTAGGGAGGTTTGGGTGGGGGTGAGAATTGTTTTGGGTGGCTTGATGGATCAGCAAGGACCTCATATTGTTGTTTTTTCACTTTGAAATGGTAGAATTTTTTAAAATAACATGTACATACATGGGTGAGACTACAGCTACCATGTGCATACTTTGATATGTACATGTGTCCAATTTTTGCTCAAGTGATATATGGAATGGACCATGCATGCATACATGGCCCATTCCATATATATCGCAAGTATGGACATGTCCATACTTGCCCATATTTGGTTTCTCCACCCGAGTAAACATAAAAGTGAAGCAGAAAATGCACAATAAAGAGTCTGGAATGGTGGTACTACTATAGAGCCGGAATAGGGTAATAAAAATCGGAAATCCAAGACGGCCGAAACATTTACACAATAAATGAAGCAATTGACTTAAATTTAAGAAAACCTATAAGAAACATTGTTTGAAGTATATATATACAATACTTATTACATCAACTATGACTGTGTTGGATGTTCTCCTATTAATGCATATGTTCTGGTGGCGCTTATATGAAATACACACGTACACGTTCAAAATTGGCATCAATGTGACCGCTTTTGTTCCATTCATTTGCATTGAATATCCATTTAGAAAAAGTGAAACCTAATTGAAATATCGAAGTTCTAGGACATTGGCCGCCATTTAGGTTTCTAAACGCTGCGTTAATGTTACGTTAGTAGGCCAAATTCGAAGTACTCTTAAAACATATGTTTTATTTACGAGAAATCTTCCATTCATTTTTAATGTATTCACGCAAGTTCACCTTTATGAATTTCATAAAATTTATATTTTTCGATAGGTAAAAAGCTCGCAAATTCAGGCACTTGGCTGCGATTCATTTTGCCTTAACTGACGTCTACGTTTTCTGTTATTCAAATTGCAATGCGAAATTTCATTTCGAAAATGGTCCCCTAGCGAATTCAGCGACTTATTTTCATTTTACATTAAAAGGCATTCCGCCCCCTGCCCAATATTCAATTAATGTTTGAATACCGTCGAGATAACGAGAAAAAAATGTTTCACCGTGCCTGAGGGTTGTTTTGAAATTGTTGTCTTATTGGTGGGGACTGGGGACATTGTACTAAGGCGATTTATGGAAAAATCTGTCACATAGGCTTCACGTATTTTGAATGATTGTGCAATACAAGTGAATGCGATTTCTTCAATGGTGATCGAGTGAAGCCAACTCAGATTCTCATGCATTCTCATGCTGCCACCTACTGGTAGCATGTGCAAATTAACGGACATTTTTCAAACTTGTTTATTAATTTAAAAAATCTACCATTTCAAAGTGAGAAACGACAATCAATTTCAATTGCTGATTTATCAAGCTATTTTAAACAATTTTTATTTTTATTTAATCTCTTTTTGTTTGGCTGTGAGTGTGTTTTAATATTTCACCCATTGAAAGGCATAGGGTTGTAACCTGGTTGTGATCCCCCATAAGGAAATAAAGGAATTTTAGGGAGGAAAAAGCACAGTCTCGGACGAATTTTAAAGGAATTATATCAGGAAGGTCACATTAAGCTAAAATGTGTTCTAAAATGTACATACACAAAATAACTTTTTCTCATAGTATTTTATAATGGATAAAAAAAATCATTGACCGAGATTGGTTACAGATGAAAAGTGAATCCCAAAAGTTTTTCTGGATAATTTATTTATAATTCCATCCAGAAGCAAATATTTGAAATGATATTTCGTTTAGGAAACATTAATTTGAAATATAATATCTCCAGAAGCGAATATTTGAAATCATATTTCATTTAGGAAATATTAATTTGAAATATAATATCTCCAGAAGCGAATATTTGAAATCATATTTCATTTAGGAAACATTAATTTGAAATATAATATCTCCAGAAGCGAATATTTACATGCTGTATAGAAAAGTATAATGGGTGATTCCTGAATCCGTAAATTTAAACAAATTAAAATACATTAATGTGTATTAAATGACGACTAAGTTTAATATTTCTAATTTTTTCAAAAATAAAACCACGTTGCAATTATAGAAAATACGATCAAGGTAAATATTTTTAATATGGAATATATCCCTGATGTTCATGTTTGAAAAGAAAATGCTATTTTTCCCAAAAATTGTTACCGGAAATATACATTCATGATCACTGAATTTTTTGTTTGTATACAAAATATTAAATATTACAAAATCCTTGCCTTGTTATAAAATTTGATATAACATATTTTTAAACTTCTTAAATTTATTGTTTCCAGTTATTTCATAGCGGTTTTTGTGTGTGTTAAAATTCAACAATAAACGATTTGAATTGGTCCATAATTCATTTTTTTTTACTAATCTTGAATTGAATCAAGTGCCTATTCCGAATCATAATCGATGCTGAAAACTATAAAAACCATAACTTCACAAAAGTAGGTCATGTCGCTTAAGCGAATTATGTACTTTTCACAAGAATTTTCATGTCATTCACGAGGATTCAGTAGTATAAAGTAGAGGGGATACTATTGAATTTTTTGAAGGATTCCATATGAACTGATTCTAAAAGATTACGTTGGATTAGAAAGAATATACAGGTAGGTAGGGACTAAAGACTACATGAACTGCCCATGTATGCTCTCTTGTATATAGTGATTGCCGCCTTATAAGGGCAAGCCGACTTACTAGCCAGTAAATTAATATTATGCTAAATAACTCAATTCAAAAACTACTTATAGGGGCCATTAAAAAGGACGTATTCAAGAGAGGGTAGAGGAGCTGGGGGGTGGGGGTCTGCTGGCATGTGGACACCATGTGGATAGTGAGGAGGGAGGGGGTAGCCATTATGGTCTTCAACTAATGATGGTATTTTTCAGTTTTTGGATTTTCTGTTTATAGTTTTTAAGGTCAGTGAAAGGGGAAATGGACACCAGAAAAAATGTGTCCCCAGTCTCAAACTTACTTGAATTTTTAAACCTCAGGTGTTAAGCACAATTGAAGTTCATCTTGCAGTTGAATTTAGAGGGAATCTGAGGGAATTTGGTGCAAAAAGTGTACCGAACATAGATTCGTGATGTCAAAGAGTTCAGACTCCGAATTCTGGCCGCTTGGAATGAACTTGATCAAACTTGGTCAATTGCCCATTGGCGCAAGCGCCTCCAGGCATGTGTTGCAGCGGATGAAGAACACTTTCTGTAAAAATTGAAATAGCTGTTTCGTTCGTACGTTTGTTGCCTATATTTGTGCAAAATTGGATTTACTTTGATTAAAAAACAAAAGGTTACGAATTTATGAAAAAGGTTTCTCTTTTTTTGTTGTCACCCTGTAGTTGGGATCCCTCTTGAACTGAATGCAGCTCATTATTACCCAAATTATCAAATAATGACTTAAAAGGGTTTCTTTAACACCACTAAAAATGGTATATGAATTGTGTGATTGATTGAAAAACTCAATAATGCTTGAGAAAAAAATACAAGAAAATCCAATAAACCCAAATAACTAATGTTAATTTGGACTACCTTAATACAGCATGTCTCTTGGATTACGAAGTTTTAAAATTTTGAATATTTTTTTAAAACACAAATTGATTCGTTCTGTTTAAAAAAAATATTAAACAATAAATGTAGTTATTTCCCCATTCCAAAGAGCCTCATTTTACATACAATGAAATTAAGTATAATCCAATACCATACTATGTATCTCCTACCATATGTTATTTCAATGTTGACAGTATATAGGACACTAACGATTTATTGACTCCCTCACAACTAACATTTCTAACGAAATTAACTTATGGATCTTTAAAAAAATACAAGATTCAATAAACAAAATATGTAAAAAAAATATTGTCTACTTTCGAAATGAAACATTCGAAACAGCAATTTCCCATTCTAGAAATTAGATCTTTTACATATATATCACAGAATTCTTAACGAGCCCCATACCAAACCATATTATTTACCACTACCATATGGTATTTCAAAGCTGGCAATATGGCCCTTCAACGATTTCTATTAAACTCTCTCTCCCAACTCATAACGAATTTTTAATTAAATTTATAGGGATTTAAAACCAAACATTAATTTTCAAATTTTCATGGAACAATGTGAGAAAACTAAAATAATCAATTTTCGAGAATACAATACTCGCTAATACCTTTATCCACCCTGCTTACTGAAAAATTAAGTGAAATATAATATAAGCATAATAGATATTTTTTTCCTGTTTTTAATTATTGCAAACAGTTTCTAGCAAAGAGATTTTTTCAAAAAATTCTCAAAATAGCGTCTCGACAAAACTGCAAAAATCCAGACTAAACCAGCTCAACTCCAGATGGACTATGGAGCGAGGGTTCAGTAGCCAATAACTATATTAGTGTTTGTTTGCAAAATGGTTGCCAAGGAGATGAAAAAATGTTTATAATAGAACGAGTCAATTACGGCTCTGGAACCTCGTAAAGCCTCAGGTGCTTCTTGACATGGAAACCGATAAATGGCTGCTTTATAATCGTACAAATTTCCAAAGATTCTAAGGAAAATCCATGGCGATCTAATTGCATATTGCTAATAATTCCTCCTTTTGTCATTTCAGCCCCAAACTTCTCTCCTGCAAGCTTTCTGGCTGCTCGCCAGGGGGCATTATGTCTCCCCACCATGAATGGATTGAAAAAATACCCCTTCTCATAGCAGTTTTCTTCATTTCCGGTAAGTGCAACGAGCGTGGAAACTCGTGGTAAAAAAACTTTCTTTATCGATTCCATGGTAAAAACTTTCAATTGAGGTAGGACATCGGAGGCATCTATATTTTCCCCTAAATATTAAGGGCATTCTCCCACTTCATTATCCCGCGTTTTTTCAGGTGGGTATGCACCAAAGGAAAAAACAAGGAAACAGGAAACACACATTTTAAACAAGTTTGTTGCAAAGTCTTTAAAACCAAAATTTCCGACATAAACTGCAAAAACATAGTGCATACACCGAAAAATCCATTTTGTGAAACAAGGCGGAACTTGATATTGGCTGGTCATAGCGCTCCTACCAAAGACTATGCGATGACGTTGCCCATTTCACTACGTGCTTTATATATAAAAAGGCGTCTGCAAAAGCACGTGATTGGCAATGACTTATTTTTCAGACCATGTTTTGCTATAGAAACCATGTGCTAGCCCATGTGAAAAAGGTGTGCAGAATTCTGCAGAAAATAATTTGTCTGAAACAATTCTGCAGAAAAATACTTTTTTTCTGCATAAAATATTTGCACACCACAGAATTCTGCAGAAAAAATTTGCAAAAAATAGATATTTGCAGTTGAAGCATACCCATATGAAAATGACATGCAGAAATTCTACAGAAAACATTCCCAGTTCAATTAACCCCTCTAAACTAATAAACCCCTCTATATACCCCTCTATAATAAACATTCACATCTCATAATATTTACCGTATTTTACGGACTATAAGATGCCTATTTTCTTCAAACAATTGCCACCGAAATTCAGGTGCTTCTTATACCTGCGTCTAATACTACTTGTTTTTTTAAAAAAAATTGCTTAAAATTTAAGGTGCGTCTTATAGTCTATAAAATACGGTAATAAGTATGAGCATTTATAACCTTAATGGTAATGAAGTCCCAGTACAGTGGAACCTCGATTTACGAACGTCTATTTTTATGAACAATTCGATTTACGAACGTTAATCCAATTTACAAACAGGACAAAACCCTGTGTGCAACCAAAAATGTGCAAAGTTTTAGTAAATATGGCGTTAAGATGAATCACAAACATATAAATGTTGATTTAAAAAAAAATTATAGCTAAACATGAAAGTTGTGATCGCATTTTGGATCTTGCCAAGGAGTACAACATAGCAAAATCGACGATCTGCACTATTCTAAATAATAAACATGCGGTTTCTTGCTTGGTAATTAAACTGTTTTCTTCTAATATTACTGTTATATGTGAACCTTCCATGCATTTGTTACGTATCTAACACTATAGAACCTTGATCAGGTTGGTGTTGTGCAGAGCCCCAAAAAGCACCTATCGACAACACAAAATTGATTCAAATATGTGAAATATCGGGCAGAGTCATTGATGAAGGGGAATTGAGAGGAAAGGACGGTGTTGAGCAAACGAGGACATTTTTCGGACCTCCTTAGTACACAAGCCCTTCATTTCCAGGTCAGAACCCAATGCTGATTCTTGTGCATTTTGTCATTCAACTGTCAATAAATTTAATTCCACAAATAATATTGTATTATTTCCACACATAAAGCCATACCATGTTAAAAAATTTGATTTACATTGATTGCAATGGGGGAAAT
This sequence comes from Julus scandinavius, assembly GCA_034696685.1. Classification (NCBI taxonomy): domain Eukaryota; kingdom Metazoa; phylum Arthropoda; class Diplopoda; order Julida; family Julidae; genus Julus; species Julus scandinavius. The sequence goes on from JAQGAE010004279.1 coordinate 8,825, forward strand.
TGATTCGAATTACAAACTTTTCCATTTACGAACAGGGTCATGCAACGGATTAAGTTCGTAAATCGAGGTTCCCCCTATTTGACCCTCTATATAACTAGGAGCTCTGTATTTCTGCATATAGGCCTAGCTCATCTATATTGTAACACCGGCCTTGTTGGAAGTATAGTATTTCAGAAATTTGAAGCCATTTCTTAGTCTATGCTTTCCTTAGAAAAGGAACATTAAGAATGGTTTCCTTTTTTCCATCCAATATTTCCTCTATCAAACATGACACAAAGTCATCCATGATCCAACCGCACACTTTCCTTCAGGCAGTGGCGTCCCAATGGGTAGAAAATAGGCATTTCAAATCACTCGGGTTTTCAACTACCCGATAACCCAGATACTCGGCTATTGGGCAAGAAACTTGGTACCCGATAGAGCTATTTTTTCAGACTAAACATCGCCAAGCTAATTTTATCCAAATTAAATTATCTTATACATTTGCAAACATATCTGAGCACAATTGTATAAAAATGTCTAGTTAAGGCCCATTTACATACATCAGAACTTCGGAGTCAAAGTGGATGGACAAAGGACCGGTCCTGGGTTGTGTGCTTCAATAGAAATGTGTGAAAAATGTGACATTGATGAGTTCGAAAAAGCGCCTTTATTTGTGGCGTGACAAAGTTCTATTTTAAAAAATCAAATGAGAGAGATAAATCTCAACTATCTTCTTGTTTGCTGATAGTTGCGTCACTGTCTTGTTTCCGTGAATCATAATTACTTCCTTAGGTTTTCTGCCCTGTCTTGCGCACTTTCTCCTGGTGCTGTCTTGGCACATGTCCCTGTTGCTTTCAGAACTTCTTCCTTTATTCTGTTTTTTGGTTCTGTGGCTCCCTCTGGTGAGGAATGTTTTGCTGCAATCTTTGCCCTGTTGCAGCGATCCTGGAATTCAGGTTTTCGAAGTTTTCCTTCTTTGAAGGTCGAAGGTCGACCAGTTTTGACACTCATTTCTTGTTGATCTTTGGCGGATAGACGTGAACCAGATTTCTTGAATTTCTAAAATTTGCTTTCTTGGCCTTTTTAATTTTGGCAGGTGGTTTCATTCATATTTCCCAAATTCCATTTTCGATTTTTAATTTTGGCGGGGGTCAACGTGTGACCCTGGAATGTGAGGCGGGGAAAGATTGCTTTCTTGGCCTTTTTAATTTTGGCAGGTGGTTTCATTCATATTTCCCAAATTCCATTTTCGATTTTTAATTTTGGCGGGGGTCAACGTGTGGCCCTGGAATGTGAGGCGGGGAAAGATGGGTCGAATTCCGCCTCACAAAAAACATGGAAGGGGAGTGATGTATTTTTTTTCTTTGACACTGACCAATAAAAAAAGATGGGACCTAATGGGAACACACTGTATAAGGGATTTTTTGTTGTGGGGGAGAGGTTGACTAGAAAATGTCCGCACCGGGACCAGGTACCACCTGACCTTGCTATGCCACTGGTTGGTCACTGCTTCAGGGAAGCACTGTTGACTTGTTATTCAAAATAATCTGTCAAACATTGCTTCTTTTGATAAGGATATTGAAAATTTTCTTTAGACATTCCATTCAATGTTTTTAGAAGGTTTAATGTGTCCTCCTCTTCTTCAGTCCCAGTAATTTTATCTAAACGGGCAGTGGTTCTAAACTTTATATCTTTATGCATTAAGTTTGTTGTTTGCATCCTTTCACTATTTGCTTTATCTTCAAGTCTGTATAATCTCCCAGTGTGTTTTTTTCTTCTTACAAACCACTGCATTGATGGCCGACATCCAAGCCCTCATTCTTATTCCAACATCTTTGAAGGGCACAGAAGACATTAAAATCCTTCTGCTGCTTTCATCGTTTTTTTGCGTTTGCAAGCAGCTTAAGGTCTCCATCATGGTGTTATTTACATGGGTATTGAAGACATCAAAGCGCATTTCCTTCATCCAGTATTTTCCAAAGGAGGCATGAGTGGATCCAGTCATCATCCACCCTCTGTCATCAATGAGTTTTATTATATTTTTAAAGGACACTAAAGCTAGCAGTTCCTATACAGGTCCTTAATACTCAAACACTGACCATCAACGTTGCATGTCGCTTTAAGAAGTTTGTCTTTTAGAGATGGCAATCTCAAGAACCTTTAGATTGTAGTTTGGAATGCTAATCAGGAAACTGATGGAAAAACTCATAAAATTTTATTCATTTCTAAATCCACTGAGGGAATTTCGCTATGTTGATATTATACAAAAAGAACCTACTTGCTAAAATGTTTCATGACACATTTAGGTTATGTTAATAGGACATTTGGCAATCATCAAGTCTGATAATGGAACATAATGTCAAAATTTGTCAATATCCAAACACGAACTTTCATATTTTTTCCATATTTTTGTCAGAATGCATCTACAAAACATCAATATCTCAAACTAATCTTTAAATACTGGCATAAATAAAAAATGGGAACATCAACAAACAAACTCAAGCTAATAAATTGCTTTCGTGCATAGATCTTGAGAGATTCAAGACATAAATGGTTACAAAATTCTGGCAATACTTAACTTTTTGGTTAGATTTCCATGAATTTCCCCAGGGTTTTGTTATATCCCAACTATTTTTTTAAAACTTTTTCATGCTATTTATTTAAGAACTGGGCATTGGGGATAGTTGAAAGCCATTATTTTTGCATTCTAACATTTTTCTGAATTTTAATGCTGTTTAATCAATAGTCGCTGGAATAAGAGTTTGTGATGACCTTTCCTTAATCCCTGGTGAAAACTTATGGCAACAAAATTGAGTTTGCATGAAACCAGAATGTGAATACCCATACGATAATGACATGCAGAAATTCTTCAGAAAATATTCCCAGTTCAATTTCTGCATAAATGTTTATGCAGACTTTGTAAAATTTCTGCATAAACTTTTTTGCAAGCATTAACTGAATAATTACTTCGTCAGGTTTACTGCAGAATGTCTGCATAAAAGAAATGGTTTAATCTTTCTGCAAAATTGTTTGTTCAGAAATTAACATACAAAATGCAATTCGAAAACCATTATGTAGAATTGTTGCATAAAAATAAACAATTATTCTGATGAATTGGTTACCCCTCTAATCTAATAAATCCCTCTATTCTAATAAACCCCTCTAAACAAGTAAACCCTTCTAATCTAATTAACCCTCTAAACTAATAAACACCTCTAATCACATTCACATCACATAATATTTAATAAATATGAGCATTTATAACTTTAATGGTAATGAAGTCCCAGTATTAGCTAACCATAACTCCCTTTTCTAATGCATCCTCCCTAAAGTAATAATAAATAATGTGTATTGGCCCCAATGATTTTGTAAGTGAATATCAGCAATGGAGCTGCAAAAAATCAAATGCATTGTACTCATACGTTTTGAGTACATTTGCATTCAAACACTTTTGTACTGGTACCTTTTGCATTCATTTACTTTTTTGTACTCTTGTACTCGTTACTCAGATTTATTCAATTTACTCAATTACTGTCCAACACTGCTCTACTGGGTGGGGCGATATGTCATCGCAAAGCCATGGTTAGTGAGACTAACCACGTATAAATTGACGTAATTGCACTACATTCCATATTTCCCAATGTTGTCTATACTTAATTCTCAGGAATGTTTTGTATAGGTACTCTAAACGCAGCCATCTTAGAAAAAACAAGATTGAAATATAATTAGCCTCTAGAATGTGTGGAACATTATGTCAGAAATATTCAAATATTCAGCCATGTTATTTTAAAAATGGAGCTTTTTAGAATTTTGCATATATTCAGAAAGCGGCCATCTTGGAAAAAAATCAAAGTGTAAAAACTCAAACGTGTTGAATTCCAATCAGACTGACAAGCTTCGAAGAAAATTTGTCACAACTGAACACAATATTTGTCACAACTGATATAAATGTTTCACAACTGACACAATTTCGTGATGAAATCCGGCTTTTATCGACGGCTCCAGAACAGTCCTTCTGTAATGGCGGCTTTTTTTTGTTTAGGGGAAGTGAGGGAGGAGGATTTTTCAGAATTTTGAAAAAATTCAGATAGCGGCCATCTTGGAAAAAAATCAATGTATATAAAAACTCAAACGTGTTGAATTCCAATCAGACTGACAAGCTTCGCTTTCCTTTAAGGTGAATCACAACCCTATCACTTTCAATGGGTGAAATTTTAAAACACAATTACAGCCAAACAAAAAGAGAT
>JAQGAE010004280.1:0-13049 GCA_034696685.1 Julus scandinavius
AATGTTTTTGGAAAATAATTGTATATTTTCTCATTAATCATAACTTTAAATAAAAACCATGTTTAAATTTATGTTTTCAAGTAAAAATGGTTCACAATCACAGAAAAAACCACATTTGGACAAGTAAGCAGTGAAAATATGAAAGCTGCTTGCTGTAATTACGGTTAATTTTAATCGTTTTTGTAATTTATACTTGGAAATACTTGGTAAAAAAATGTAATTGTCTTAATTTCGCGTGGACCACTGTACCCCATGCCATCTGTCCCACTGTGCCCCGGTATAGGGCACAGTGGGACAGTCTGCGCAACTAACTTTAATCTTTCATTGCAAAAAAACTAGTAGCTCTAATATGATGACAAAATGTATACAAATCCTGAAGGCTTGCATATTACTGTGTTATTCTTTTAAAATGTTACAAGTTAAATATTTTTCCACAAAAAAAATGAATTCTAAAAAGTGTACCCACTGTGCCCCGGTCTCTCCTATGTAACTTTGCATAGCACCAATGTTTGGCAGGGAAAGTATTGCCCCTCATCGAGCACCACCTTTGTGCTTGTCAGAATATTTCACAAATACGTCTTCTCTGATTTTTTAACAATTTTCTAAAATTGAATTCCTTATATAATATAATAACTCAATAATCTTCTTAAGTATACTTTACTCAGATTATTGAGAAAAAATGCTTTTGAAATAAGATATGAGCATAATTTGTATATGCACTTGGGATGCTAAAAAAACTCGCGACTGATTTTTTGTGATATTCTATTTATTTTCTGGAACTAAACCTGCAATATATCTGTGGTAATCCTGTAAACTAGACACATTGAATACTTTTCTCAAACATCTGTCACTTTTGTATATTCTATTATAGGACTATTCCTCCTCTTTGTTTAAAATCCTCTTAAAGCTTTGCTGAGATTAAGAAGATGCTTCATTCATTATGGAATTGGTGGAATTTAACCGAGGGATTACACGTTGCCAAAACCTGTTCATATGTCCTGATATTTGACATGAATTGATCCATAATCCAAATGTAGCTATTTGAATGGAAATAATTGTAAATTAAACGAGAAATTGAATTGCAAAATGCGACGGTTTTGGCAATGCCAAGATGACATTAGGGAGAGATAACACGAAGCGCTGGCGCGTGTTTGATAAAATTGCGAAAAATGACAGCTGATTGAGGAAGGCACGAAAAAAAAAAATGGAAATTTGATTTTAGCAAAGTGTCGCTCTAACAAAAAAATCCTTTTTTGGCAAGTGCATTTGCATCATATTCATAATTTTCTCGATGCGTTTTTTGATTCCACAATATTTTTTTCTTGACAAACTGCTTTACGCCATCGTAAAAAATTGATTTTTCAATCCATCGCATTAACTCTTCCGTTTGTCGTTATTTTTTTCTTCAAATATTCGAATTGATCAAATCGATTCTTTATCTGGCACAAACATACTATATACGTCGGATATGACGTAGTGCGTCATTATGCACAACTAAAAATGGCGAAAAAACGCTTGTCTTATGCCGTGTTTCAGTAGCTAATATTTTTGCATTATACGAAAATTTACATTTATGAAGAACACTCATCAGGTTAATATGTAAAACAGAATTTTTAAATTCATTTTCTATAAAATTAGTGTTTTCTTTTTAATGAAATGTTTTTAAGGATTTGCTGGTATTATCGATTTCGTTTTTTAAAAGTTGTGGCTTTTGAAATAGATATTTCTTGTATATTGTCACCTGGATACGCGCAGTTTTATTTTTTATTTGTGTGTGCATAGATTAGTTTTAATTTAGTGCTTGTTTTCCCGTATGGAGAATCTAAAATAAATTATTGAAGAATGGTTCATTACATTTACTTAAATGCTCTCATGTTTGCGTAACCACTACTTATGCACCTAGCTTAGTGAATGTACATATATTATGTATTATTTAGAATACAGTATGCAGTATATAATTAATAATTTACATTTTGTTTCGCATAAATTTCCTGTTTAAATTACCACTAAATGTTCTTCATATTTAAATTAACAATTAAATGAATACAATTTATATTCTAATCTAGAGTAATACGTTGTATTTCTTTAAGTTACTGTATGCAATGCAGAATATATTTAAGATAACTGCGTGAAAAATGCTTCGATTAAAATGAAATTTGGCACTGACATAGAACAATAGTGTAGGAACATAAAACTTATTCCTGACATGTGACAAATTTCTAGTTTTCTAATTTCTCAACAAGATGGTTTGCCCGCTCCCCGTGCTCGAGAAACAGTCAAATTGCTGCAAGGGGAAGCGCCATAGTTCATCGAACCCAAACACTGGCCACCGAACAGTCCAGGAAAGGTTTACAAATCGAAGATTAATAATATCGAAGACTTGAAACTTGAATAGAAAACTTGAATTGAACTCGACCAGCGTATAATCAATTCGTCAATCAAAGAATGGCGCGTTAGACTCCTGGCTTGTGTAAAAGCCAACAGAGAACATTTTGAGCACATTTTATAATTTATTTTTGTTCCTAACACCATTGTTCTATGTAAGGGACAAATTTCACTTGAATCGAAGCATTTTTCACGAGGTTGTGATTTTTTGAATTGGATTCTACGTTTTTATGACTCACAGTGTATATGCAAATATGTAGTAAATGTGCCGAGTTTATATTTCGATAAAAATATATTACTTGTCGTAAAATACATGTTGTTCCAAACGTGGAATGCATATTAATTAAAACTATACACAATTTATACCAGCTTTAATGTATTTTTATATATTTAATTTAAAAAAAAAATTAAGTTTCAAATTTCACCAAACATTCTATATTATTAAATTAATAATAAAATTCATCTTAGTTGCATTTATTATTTTGGGGCCACATTCAACATTGTGGATCGTAAGATACGGTCTTTTTATGCTAATGGTCCAGTAAACACTTTTCACTTAAGAAAATCCAAAAAAAATAATAAAGATAAGTTCAAAGCAAAATCTAATTAATTCTGAATTGGAAAAAAACAACTTTTAATCACAAACTTATCCAACTTGGAGTTTTGTTTAATCTCAGCTGATTGTTGTAATAATCAGTGGTCCTGTTATCCAAAAATGCACTGCAAATAAAAATCAGTGAGGATAAAATATAGTGTAAAAGTATACTCACATTTTGTGCATATTTTTATCTATTTCAAAGATATACCCTTTCAATTTTGATAATTAATCAAAAGCTGTCAACGTAATCTTATCTAGTCCAGCATAGGTATAGTACAGTACGCCCTCTGGCGAACGACGCGGATATTCTTCTCATAACCCCTTCACTTGCATGTGTAAACCTTCCTAATTATGATCGATATTGCAGTCTATTGCTTTGGCGATACTTTATGCGAATTATTTAATCCTGATTTAGTTATTTATGAATATAGAGGTCGCCTCCAGTTCATAAATCCAAATTGTGTTGAAGCTATAATTGAGTGGGTGGCGCCTTCTGGGGGTGAGGGTCATCGTGACGCAAATAAGTTGTTATAAATCCACAGCTGCACGAGTCATTGCAAGACGCCAGGAGTAAATATTACAATAATACCGTTACTAATAATAATGAAAATATTAACTAATTACAGCTTTCACGTACGTGAATAAAGCGCACATGGCCACAGATGGCGCTGAAGGTCGTTTAAGATATGCCAAAATGTTATTTGGAAGCTCTTAATGGGGATATAAACATTAACTGCAATGATGACAATTCAGAAAATATGCTCCTAATTAAGATTGTTCCAATATCCTAGCCGCAAATTAAAGTTTGTATCGTTCATTACGAATGGAAATATTAGAAAATCAATTTCTTGCAGCTTTATATAATTATTTCTAATTAAACGATAATGTGCATTGCACTTTTCTTTTGAGGTTTCCTATTTCCTTTTAACGTTTTTAACACTGTCTGGGATGTTAATTAGGAATTTCTTTGATTTCATTAAATGTTTACAAATTTCACTATTTTTAAAAGCACAGAAGTTGTTGGGTTTTCAATATTTTCAAAAATTTAGTTTACTAATTTGCAACATAGACAGCGCTCATTTTTTACTCTAAATACTTCATCCTTCTGTGAACCAAAATTAAAATGTCTTACTATGGATACATGTCTAATAACAAAATTAGTAAATTGAGCAAGTTTTTAAATGTAAAAAAAAAAGATAAGTTATTAAAAAGAATAGACTTCCTAATACTTATAAAAAATACTTATAATTTCAATCCTAATTGATTATCCATAAGTAGCATATACCTATTAGTTAATTAACTTAATGAATTTTTCTCTAATGACAATAATACATTTCATATTAATTTCATACTGTTTTGGCATGAATATTAATGAAGAACCGAATTTTTGAATATGCATTCATTCCATTCACACTCGTATGTCTTTTTTTAAACATAAATTTGGATAAATATTTTATGAATTTGCCTTCCATTTATTTTGCATTCATAGGCGAACGTCAATTATTCTGTTATATACAAGCATGCATGCATGTCGTAAAAGCATTCCAAATTAAGTTTGGTATTTTATGAATTTCCATTTCATTTACTCAACGTCACATAGACTAGCGTACACTTTCGTCGAGGTTTTGTATTTTATGAACATTCCTTTGACTAATTTATAGACATATGGGCATAGAAAAACCATCCTAACATCCTGAATGTTAATGAAATTCGGTATTTTATGAACATCCCACCAGTTCGTGTAATCAACGCTCATGTAAGGACCCACGTAAGTTATAATGAGTTTTAGCGAATCTGGGCACGAATGGAATTATCATTGGTATCATTAATTATTATACCATGGCGCTCTGGCATAAAGCTATCTATTTTTCTTCTTTTTTTTCTGTCGCACAAACTTAATTAAGACCAACCAATAATTATTATAAGGATACCGAAATCCAATTTGTTTGTTATTGTTTAATATATTTGAAATTGATATTCCCGTAGCAAATTAAAGAGAACTCCTAAATGTGTTATTCTTTTTCGATTTCCGATAATTTAATCTTAATTCGCGTAGAAGATCTAGTATGTCGAGAGTAGTGGGGGCGTGATTAGTCCAAATAACCAAGCTTATTAAATACGAAGATCTAGTAAGAGAAAACCAAAGATGTTTTAGCGTTTTTAATGGAGATATTTGAAGTCTAGACGCATAGAACGCTTTTTTAGATCATCTTTCATTCCCTAGCTCTTAATTATATATACTTTTGCAGAATGGTTGCCGGGTTCAAGATTTTTCCGGTGTCCATTTTATGAAAGTGGTGGAAAAAAATGAGATCTTTTTAATGGTAGTATAATTGTGTGTCATCACATTTTCATCTTGGGAGGACTGCAAATTATCCACTCATTGCGCATGCGTGCTAGGATAGAATTAGTTGCATGGCATTATGACCATTCTATATATATGCAAATGCGATTGATATGGGTCGGAAACAAGTAATTAGCGCATGTGCAGATGAAGTGATCTTCAAAAATTTAGCGGATTAATTCTTCTACCTGGATAAAATTTGTTGCTTGACATTTTGTAATTCCAGCCTATATTGTTGATGTTTTTCCCCCCCTATCGACCATTCTCTTTATTTGTTAAACATGTTCTTATTTTCCAATTTTAAGAATGTCATTTTTGTTACTAATTCTACAATATTCATTTGTAAAATATAGATTCTAGAACATTTATTTTCATTTAAATAGCTCTAAAACTTCAGTTTTGTTGTCTTTTCTGTTAATTCACAGAGCATGAACTTGTAGGTGGCAGCACCGTAGTCAGCTTCTTAAGGTGTGAGTGAGGTATCAATAAAGGTTCAATTTCCAAGTTTATTGGGTTTTCGAGTGAAATATACTTATATTTTCATTCTGAGGCAGTTTTAAAAATATTAATATTGCAGTCGGAAATATATTCGAATTGGAACAAATTTTTGTTTGTTTACGGGCCATCGTGAGGCAGCTGACCACATGAAACTTAAGTTTTTTACTGATGGATTCTACCGATGTTGCTGCATCACCTTTGATGAATGATGATATTCAGAAAACGCCTGTTACTTGCTATCATCTGCTGTTCAGGCGTTCTATTTAGGTAATGACGCTCCAGCAATCGACCTTTGAATTTTGACGCGTGTTCGGACGTCTTTTCTCTCTCTCAATAATTGATGGCCGAATGCATCAATGTAATTGATAGTCCATGTCTACTTTTTTCCCCTATAAAAGCTGTCAAGGGAGGCTTTTTCATTTACGCTTTTGAGCACCAGTATTGGCCGTTGACCTATAGGTGATCAACGTGATATAATACAATAACATTGATCAAATAAAATTGCAAGTAATGGCACGTTTCGACTTGTTTTTAACTCCACTTTATGAGAGGAAAGGACAAATTAAGAAAGGAGTGTTGTTTCACCATGTTTTCCTATTTACAGTCAAACCTGTCTAAATGCATCCTGTGTAAATGAATAACCTCTCTAAAAGCATAATTCACATAATACAATAACATTGATCAACCAGAATTGCAAGTAATGCCACGTTTCGACTTGTTTTTATATACATAGGTAAACTCCACTTTATGAGAGGAAAGCGCAAATTAAGAAAGGGCTGTTGTTTCATCATGTTTTCCTATTTGCAGTAGAACTTGTCTAAATGCATCCTGTGTAAATGAATAACCTCTCTAAAAGCATAATTCACATAATACAATAACATTGATCAACCAGAATTGCAAGTAATGCCACGTTTCGACTTGTTTTTATATACATACTTAGGTAAACTCCACTTTATGAGAGGAAAGGGCAAATTAAGAAAGGACTGTTGTTTCATCATGTTTTTCTATCTTCAGTAGAACTTGTCTAAATGCATCCTGTGTAAATGAACTAACCTCTCTAAAAGCATAAAATGTACGACGACCCGTGTATATAAATGAACTTGTCTAAAAAGCATATTTTTTACCGGTCCCAAGCGCATGCATGCATTTAGACAGATTCACAATTTTTTTAAACAAATAATTCATGTTCCCGGATGAGCTATACCTTGACTAGTTTTCGGGATTTTCCAGTTGTTTCTAGGCAAATGTCTTCCTATTTATTAAAAATTCCACAAGCATAAATCCCAATTGCTAAGTTGGATACAAGTAAATTCTCATTTAAAAAATCCTGTAAATTCCAACTAAGCTAGTCAGGGAAAGCAACCAGTTACTTTCCCTGCTTATTCTCACAGTGAAATGGAACATCCCAAGTGACTTCTGTTCTTTAGTGGAGTCAAATTTTGTCACCTCCTTAATATTGCTGCAAGCCAGGTTTTATTGTTCATGGATTAACGCCAGGTTAACATTTCATTAAAATTAACGGTGTTTGTTTTTTTGGTTATTTTCCTTTTTCCCACTCTTGGTCATCGAGCGTTTCCTTATTGTCCGCTTGATGTCTTCATTTAAGTAAATATTTGCCCTGGCTTCTTCTAATGGCTAATTAGCAAAAGCCAGAAGACCCAATAAGACACATGGACGCCTCTGACCAGTTTGTATTCCATGATGTCATCTGACTTCAATCGGTACTCGTACGATGAGTACCGATTACTGATGACGAGTAAGGCGGATTGCAAAAGTATTGTTCGGGGAACTCAATTTATTTTAAACACCGTAGGTTTTATTACAAGCAGAAATAATTACAATTTTAAAAATTCGAAATGAATATGAAAACACAAAATAAAGAGAAATCTTAATAATTAAAGGGAAAAAACCAACAGAACATTCAATAACAAAAGGATCTTGTAGAAATGTTAAAATTAGGATACCAATGGGTTAGAAATGTTGAAGGTCACACATTCATATTAGCTTTTAGGATGACCCTCATTTATTTCAAATATTCATTTTCGTTACTCAAATTACTCAATTACTTACTTAAAAGTATTTCAATTTATACTAGATTACTACATTGTACTCAATTTCAGATTACGTTAATACTCATAGTTTTAGACTGCGTGAATACTCAAGGATATTTATAATCACCCATTGTGAGTACATAGTACTCTTACGTTTTAGGCATGCTGTATTTGTCCATCTCTAAGGGGCAGCTGCTAGTTTTGGTTTCTTATTATTTTTATGTGTATAAACTTTCTGAATCTGAAAAAAAAGAAAAAAACGAGCAGGAATTGCAAGATATAAGAAATCTAGATTGCCAAATGTATACGTATGAATTTTACCTAATTTGGCTTGTACGTCATGTTTGCCTACCTCCAGGGGGAAGCTGTTAGTTAGGTTTTTATCATGTATTTTTGTGTTTTAAAAAGAGAACAAAGTTGATCAATCTGAAAAAACTGGATAGTTATAACCATTTTGAGATATAAGAATATACATTACCATCAGTGATTGGATTCCAGCTAGTTTAATGAAAACGATGTGCTGCCAGCCTCCAGGGGCAGCTGATAGTTGTTTTTTTCTTCTTGCTTTTGGAGTGTTCGAAAAAAGATAAAACCCAACTGTCAGTCTTGCTGACTAAGCGAAAAAGCGACTAGCAATATATTACCGTTATACGAAATGTTAAGATTCTACATTGCCAATAGCGATTGGATTTCAGCCAATTTGACGTTTACGCTGTGTTTGCCTACTTCCAAGGGGTCTTCCAAGGGATAGCTTTTAGTTTTGTTTTCTTCTTGTATTGATCTGTGTTTTTTAAAATAGTAACTTGCTGAATCTTAGAAAAAGAACAAATAACAGCAATTACAAGATATTAGAAATATACACTGCCAACAAAGCCATTTGTACCCACTTTCATAGGGTAGGTGATATTTTTTTTTGATTTTGTGTGGTGGTCGAAATAAACAACAACGAGCTTTATTAAATTGTGAAAACTGGAGGGTAGAAAATATTTCGAAATAATAGAAATCTACATTGCCAGTAATGTTTGGGTTCCAGCAAAATTTCATTTTCTCGCAATGTTTGCCCACCTTCAATGTGCATCTTTGTGTGTTCGGAAAAACAGTAAAATTGTTAAAGCTGGCTTGTACCGTCTATTCGTGAATACATGTATATTTGTTTAATGAAAGGCAATTTACATACCTATTTCTGTTTGATAAATGTTTGTATATGCAGGAACTATTTGTATAAGTGTATCCAGCCATATTTTTTAGTTAACCCATACATATTTTACATGTGTGGATAAGGTAAATATTTTAGGCATAAAATTTTCGCCGTTTTTTCGAAACAATTCAACCAGTAATTTATTTAAACATTTTGTTAAAATTCATCCTACGCAATTCTTCCCTTCTTCCTATAGTACAGTTACTTCAAAACGTTATTTGCAATTGAATTAATAGTGTGGACTGAAATACATCTGCAGTTATATACAGTGTACATTTATTACGAAATAAAAACTAAGAGACGGCCAGGCGCCCTTAATGTTTAATAACTGCGAATGAAATTGTCGAGATTTATTTAGGCTCCTGGGGTTTCAAATAAAACGGATTACACAACTTAAGTCACCATTTTATGTGGTCATTCTAAAGCTGATTGCCAGGATTACTTGTATTTCTGTAAGGTTTTTCAACACCATTTCGATCTTCCTTCAGAGTTTCAAGTTAAAACGACGAAGTCGTCGTTTTCCAAGAAAAAAAAAAAAAAAAAAATTTGCTCCATCGGTGCTTTTGCACTTAGACATGTCTTTTATACTTTTCTGGAAATTCAATCATACCACGCTGTTGCGATTTCTTCGAACATTCCTACGCAACGTTGGAGTTTAATTCATTTTATATTATTGTATTACCGTATGAATTGTAGAGAATTCATCAGACGGAGAACAGATTCATTAATCCTAAAAGTTTCACATTGAATGCCTTTATTTAATCGTCGATTATGGTTTGGTGGAGTCCAAATTCTAGCAGATCTAAATTAATATATTTCATACTTGTAGGCAAATGCCTGTATAGGCCACTTCAGAATTCTCCTGTCATGTAAAATCAAATGCATGGCTAGCATATTTCCATATGCTCTATTAGTGTCGTAAATCATACGTAAAACGCGAAAAAGTTCCATTAATATTTAACCAAATATTCCTACACAATTTATATTATTCACACATGTTTTTCAATTTGGCTTAACGTTCCTTTGTTCATTATGGAGTGAATTAAGCACGCACGTGACTGGCACCTAAACGCGTGACCCATACACCTCCAGGTGCCTCTCTACGGATATCCACGCAGTTACAGTTTGAACGTTATTAAGTTATTATTGTTACATCCCAGGAGTTTTATTCATCACAACGTTTACGCATTTTCCAAGCCTTCACCAGTTGCTAATAACCTAGATAAAACGTTACAATTTAGGGTCAATACATTCCATATTCAGAGCATTTATAAACTTGTATTAATAACATGTGTAGGCACACATAGTATAAAATTGTCTATGATAATTGGATAACTGTAAATTATTGTAAAAAATCCACTAACACATAGAAACAAATTTCAAAAGTTATACAGAGAACCGACTTATTACATAAACGTCATAGTTCGTAATTGAGAGAAGTTACAACAATGGAACTTCAACAAAATTACGTTTTCTTAAAATGAAAAACGTGTTTCAACAACAAAAGGCTGATTTACTAGTTCCAGACATTGTGAAAGACTTCAAATTTTCACATCTAGGTGTGGAAGCTCAATCTTTCTGATGTTTTACCACTTAAATATGGAAAAAAATAGCATTATTGAGATCAATTTCACCCCACATTCAGCACAAAAGTGCCATATGTTATGGTGGTAAATTATCCAATTACAAAAAATCAGTACACAATACAAGGAGGAAAAAAATATTAATAATGAGAATATAAAGTATTTCCTACTGTGTTTGCCCAAGAGATTATTTGTTCATTAGAAATGGTTGTCAACTTAGTAAGCGATGTGGTTTTATATAATCGAAATAAAACGTGATATTTTGCGATAAAGCCGGTAAAATTTGATGACATTTTCTGCATATCTTTCCGAGGCACGTCTCTGTTAACTTTTAATAGAAAATTATGACTTTGCATCTCCCTGCTGAATTTAATTCACGGAAAAAAGCAGCTTTTTATGTAATTGCTTTGGTGGTTTCGTGGCTTTTTTTTTACGCGTATTTTCCCGCAGGTTGATCGTACGTCGTAAATGTTGATTCAATTATGATCAGTTTGGCCCCACCTAAGGACTGTTTGCACTATGAGCGATAAAAATGAAACTGGGCGACCACAGCAACCTGTCGTTAAAAATCCACTGCGATTAATAAGCCGTTAAAATGGATTAACGGGAAGGCGGGTTACCCTTTCGCAAACTCATCAATATAAAGCGTGAAAACGAAGCTCGTGTTGACTTTTGGAGAGCCGCAAAAGCGGTCGAAAATCGGCGATTTGCTGTTTTATGGTCGTGGATTAATTAAAGCCAACAGAACTGGGCTAATTAGACATGTTCCCAGTTTGGCGCCATCTGGCGGCGTGAAATTGATGTCACTGCAGGCTCAACGTGACATCATCTGTCAGATGTGAATGCCAGTCTAGTTAAGTGGAGAAATCTTCTACCCAAGTTTAACACCGTAGATGCCTCCAAAATCGATTTGTCTGATATATGGGATTTCTGCTAATCGCAGAGTGGCACACTAGAGCTTAGGGGCCATTCAAAATGGACGTCCTCAGAAGGGGAGGGACGTCTGATGGCATGTGGACACAATGTGGACAGGGGGAGGGAGTGGGGAAGCTATTATCGACGTCCATTAATGATGGTATTTTTCAGTTTTTGGTTTTTCAGTTTGAGTTTTAAAGGACAGTGAAAGGGACAATAGAAGAAATGTGTGCAGTCCCAAATGTATCTTAATCTTTAAAACCTCTGGAAAGTCGGGAAGTATGCCTAAATCTGTGTTGAACATACATTTTTTGCTAGAATTTCCCTTCGAGATCACGAAATTTCCGTTAATCAGACAAATCTGGAAAAGTTTTGCGGAAATGTCAGCGAAACGGGTGCTTGGAAATGCGGTACCCTATAAATGAGGAGGAGATAAGAGTGGCACACTATCGTGCATTGGTCAAATTTGGAACTCCATTTCGAAAGGAGTCACAACATCTAATCTAATGGGACTTGTGGATGTCCTGCATCAGTGGCTGACTAACCAGGGTACCAGCGTGCCTGATAGCAAATGTGCCCTGTGAGCCCCTGATGAAGTGGGTCCTCTTAAATGTCCTGAATAGTTTCTCTAAAAATCGGCCATAACCGTGCTCCATTTATCTATTTCTAATTCAAATTAAACTATAGTTTTACAGTTGTAGGTGAGGGCCCTTTGCCTCATGAAAACAATATTTTGAGACTCAGTTCGCCACTTTCGTACATTGAGTGGTTCGTAATGGCATGGAATCTACAACAGTGCACAAGACTTTTATTGATTGTAATTTTAACTGCATTTTTATGTCTCGTTTTACTGTCTGAAAATTCGCTTGGGATTACTCATTACCTTAATTTACTGGACAATGTTGATCGTGGAATATATTTTCAATCCCTAATGTCGTCTAACAATCCATTTTGATATGCATTTGGTTAAAATTCACAATTAATAATTAAACACTGAACGGTTGTCAAAATTTTCAGTTCTTTTCAAGAAAGTCAACATGAAATTATTTCAAAAGGAAGGAACGTCGTTTATAGTTTGCAGTAGATTTCCTCGTATTGCCTTATCATGATTTTATTTACATAAGCGATAAATTGTCAATCAAAATTCAAATCTCTGGAGAAATTATGCTTGAATATTTGCATAGTTTCTTTTCATTATTGTTCCTTCTAGTATGCAAATAATCAAAAGCAATTTTTTGTAAAATCATGCCTACCATTTCACGCGGAGTCATTTTCATGCTTAATTCATGCTTAATTTCATGCATTTTCATGGTTTAAAAGTAAATTTAAAATCCCGGACTTTCACGTGGATATATAATCATTAAATATAACTTCATTCAATATTTTAGTAAATTGTTTTCACCAAAGTTTGTATTTGTTTAGATATTTGTGGTTCCCACGTTATTACGTTTGAATTATATTGTGTAATTTTATAATT
>JAQGAE010004281.1:0-13047 GCA_034696685.1 Julus scandinavius
AGCACATGCAACTCAGCACACGCAAAAACCAGCACATGCAGCTGTCACACGACAGGAAACATTTGCTATTTCAACAACAATTGTTAATTTAACCTAATGTAGAAAAATAATATATTTTCCTGAATTTTTCTTTTCTTAAATCTTATATTTCTCTAAAATTAAAAAAAAAAATAATGAGAATGGGGCAAAATCAAAAATTGAACTATAGAACTAAACTACGTTTGACTTTGAATCCTTTCCATGCATACCAAATGTAACTTATCTTTTATATAAATTATTTCTTATAAAAATAAGCTCTCTGTTTTTAATTATTTATAAGGAGAGTTTTCTCTATTTCTATTTCGTCTGCTTATGATGGTAAACCAATGCTATTTGCAAGATGGCTGCCAAATCACCAGTCGTTTTCTAGTTGGACATACATATCATACTGATCATATGGCATCGCCATGATACACTTTCTACCCTATTTAATGCAAAATTACACCATGTATTAAATGTAACATGTTACCATTAACTATTCTTAATTATAATTATTGCCATGTACGAGTAAGATAACGTTTTGGGCTTGATTCGGTTTATTTTGGTTATCGTTCTTTTGCACTAATTATCGTCTGTTGCAATGCTCAGGAAGGTCAGTGTTCGACCCTCAATTATGGTCCCATTTGTAATAAAACTGATTATTTCCGCAGCATTGAATTGTCATTTGACCTTCCGAAACCATTCAACATGCAGTAGTGAAGAATGTTATGGCATAGATTTGTTGTATACACATTTGTTGATAAAATGTTCAGATCTTTTACTAGTGCAGTTCGACTTTGAAGGC
Source organism: Julus scandinavius (assembly GCA_034696685.1). Lineage (NCBI taxonomy): Eukaryota > Metazoa > Arthropoda > Diplopoda > Julida > Julidae > Julus > Julus scandinavius. Next base: position 824 of record JAQGAE010004281.1, read on the forward strand.
AATTTCAAATATCACAAATATAAGAAAGTGACCTAGTTACTTTTAGGATTCGGGAGATTTTCCAGGGTAACATTGCCACAAATCTGAACTTCGACAACGCTGCATATCTGAAAATTGTTTATATATCCTATATAGAAAAATAATTTATTTTCCTGAATTTTTATTTTTATAAATCGTAATTCTTTAACATTAAAAATAATGAGAATGGGGAAAAAATCAAAACTTGAACTAAACTAAGTTTAACTTTGAATCCTTTTCATGCACAGTATGTTCTTAAATAAGCTGAATATACATGCTCTCATGTACCCATTCAGATTCAGTGTTGCGAAAACTACTTGTAGACTTAACTGCTAAACACCTTATTTTTGATACTGGTGTAGATAATTTGAAATAGCCAATAGCTCGAGTAAATACCATAGTCCCTTATCAGTTATAACCAGCAAATGTTCACATGCCTACCCCACTGTATTATAATTATCGATTGTAACCTTCTGCGATTACAGTCACTTGTTGTATGTTGAACATTTTGATTTTCACATTCGGGTGACAATGTTCCATGGCTTCTGAGTCGTAAAGAACATTGTAATTTTTCTGAGCCATAGAATTTGCTTTAAAAAAATCCAGGAGCATTTTCACTGATTTTTTCAAAAATTTAAGTATCTCTCTCGGGTTTCCACCAGCATGATGAAGTTTCGAATTTCGTGCTGCACCTTTGTCATATTTTTGGCCATAGCCATTCCCTTGACCAGTGGCTTTCCCGATGGTGCCCCTGATTCAACCTGTGACTCAATGATGCCTAGCCACCACGACTATGAGTCGCAAACATCGAATTCACCATACACAATTTCACTGTCTAGCACGACTGTCCAAGCTGGGGAGACAATTGAAGGTATGAATCCTAAAATTATTTTGAATATGCAGCATATTCTGGATATGTTTTCCAGCTTGATGTAGTGTTCTGATGTATTGACAATTTCTCAGAAAGTACTCAGAAATATTACTTGCTTGATATCGATCTATTATGTATCAAATTGGTATATCACCACCAAATCAATCTCATGGTGAATGAAAATTAATTTTTAATGTCTTGTAATCAAGTCAAATCGATTTGATGGATAGCATGCCGTTTTTTATGCTGTAAGCGAAAAGTACTTTTCGTTAATTGCTGTGTTTATAAATGATATGCAAGGACAGATGGGCCTGAATTTTGCAATTGTGCTAAATAAGGCTGCCCAATATGCTCATACTTTCATTTGATAGAGGGCAAAATAGCTTATTTTTATATACCGGTACTACTTGAATTTAATCTTAAACTGATTTGAAATTATCGTAAAATAAACTTCGGAAATGGAAGGAATTTTGTTGTTGTTTTTGTCTATGGCTAACGCATGGTACATCGCTCTTTTTGCATATGATAAAACAAACAATTGTTATCAAACACTTTGCTTTTTATAGATGCATATGGAATACTTTCCGAGCTATTAAAATTCGCGTTTGAAATTTTAGAAAATTGTTTCACAACTCTTTTAATCGCCTCTTTGTTAAATTAGCCATGCTGTTCTGGCACGCAAATATAATCTAAATCAATTACACATTTTCAAATTTGTATTTCAATTCATATTTGGAATATGGCATGATGATGGCCTCAATGTAATTATCCAATAAGAAAATTAGAGAAATAAATTCGCACGACAATTGAAGATGTTCCGGAAATGACAGATCCGAATTTCAACAGACTCTAATGTGATTTGTTCCAATTTCCAAAGGTAGTGCCTATGCGTTGCTATATTTTATGATAGCCCAAATTAAATTCCCAAATTTTATATTAGTAGTGGCAATTCGTCTTCCAATTTAGAATCCTCGGAAAAAAATGTTGATGCTGTTCAGATAATCACTGTTTACTAAAAATGGCCCTGTTAGGTAAAGCAACACAGAGATCTAAATTCAGATTTAATTTCGACATGATTATACAAATAGTTCTAATTGAATTAAAGGGCAAACGATAACATTTTTGGATAATTGCTTCTTATATAGTACCAATATACTTGTAGTACCAATAGGAACTGACTTGACTGCGAGGTTTCTTTTGTAATTATTGCTGGATTTGGAGAATGTAAAATACTAAAAGAAAACACCTAAATAATAGCTTAGATCATCCTAAAAATGTTATTAATTTTATAATGATTTTATTAATTTTGACACCTTTGGACATGCGTGGGAAAATTCCAAATTGTTGAGAAGTTCTATATCCAATTTATTGATTTTTTCATTTCATATGTGTCTCTTCAAATTATAAAATTAAACATATTGGCTTTAAAGTTGAAAGTGCAATACATTTTTACAGAACAACTAGGCACTCATTTGCTCAAAATTTTTTTTTTTTTTTGAATTTCAGTGACACTGTCTTCAGATTCTGACACCAATTACAAGGGTGTTCTTTTGAAAGCAATGCCTGTAGATGCAGATACAGGAGCAACTGGCACTTTTATTATCCATGACAACGATTATTCGTCGTATTACACAATGAATTGCTCAGGATCATATCAGGTATCTGAACTGTCCTATGTGGAATACTTCGTTTGCTGATATGTTTTTGCAATTTAATTTATCCTCATAATTGTTTGTGGAAAAAAACCAAAAAAAAAAGAAAAAAAAGAAACATTGGCCTGGCACATATATTTATGTGCCAAGTAATCATTTTATTTTATTTTATTGTCCATGCAGAATGCCATTACCCATTGCACCAACAGCAGTAAAACTACTTTAACAGCTACTTGGGTAGCTCCAACTTACAATGGAAATTATGTTTTCGTGTAAGTTATATTAATATTCTATTTAGCTATACTTCGATTTGTATGGATTAAAAATTAATAAAATCAATGCATTCCTTAGTACCAGAAGTTTTAAGATTATCAATCCCTTGGTATTAAAAATACTTTAATTTGTCACCAAATTCGAAAAATTGAAATTGTTAATTTTAAAAGTCTTTGTCGTATAGCTCAACAATTTTCGATGTTTTCAATTCCATCTCTTCTACTAATAAAATAAAAGAAACATTATATACAGTATTAGCGGACTAGTTCTAAAAGTATTGGTTGCCATATTGTCTAATTTTTATGGGACTCACTTCATCAGGAGCCCACTTGCCATTGAGCAAGCTGACACATTGGCCATTCCGCCACTGATGTACAGTTTTAAGTAGAGTTTAAGTGCATGTATGCACAAGTATTGTGTAGAATATTAATTATATCAATTTGGCAATACACTTTGAGATTTCTCTCAGCATCACTTATTAAAATTTTTGAACTTGTCTACCATATCATGCACACAGAGCTACTGTTGTTCAGGAGTTTTCTACGTTTTGGGTGAAATTCTATTCTGATGATTCTGTAGAAGTTGTTGGTGGGTCAACTACGCCATCGACAACACCTATATCTACTCCTGCTAATGTAAGCTGCAATTTATTTACATCGATATCAACTTATTAATTAAATAACTTTCAAGATAAATTTGAGAAAACGCAAGCTTAGATCATTCGAAATTTGTATATGACTAGAGTAAATCATAAGTAATAGGTGCCAAAAGAACCAAATTCATTTTCCACAATTCTTTTTTTAAACTAATTTGATCGTTCATGCTGGATGGAAAAAATACACTCCAGTTTTCTCATAGCTGTCTCTCAAACGCCTATAAAGCGAAAAAAAAGTTTCTATTCTTGATAAATTCGCTTTGATATAGATTTGTTGTAATTTTTCAGAATTTGTACGATTATTCTCAATGTGGATCAACTCGCAGTTGCATGGGATACCCATCCGATTGCATTTCAAACGAAGATTGTTCCATGATTTTTACGTTTCGACCAACAACTGACGAAGATGATTTTGTAACGTTTGAACTTATTTCCGACAGTGACGGCTACGTCGCGATGGGGTTGTCAGAAGACCAAGATATGGTACTTAATTTGGATTAATGGCACACAAAATTAACCGCACATTTCATGTTGTCATGGTATATTTACTTTGGTACACAAGCAAATTTCGCCATATGGTATTTGTAAACTGAGCGCATGGAAAACGCAAAACTATACAAATAATTTGCAGATATATTGGCCCACGAAATGTTCGAAGTATACCACAGTCATTACAAATGTTTGTAATTGCAAAAAATAATACTAATGGTTACATATTATAATTGTTTATTAAAACAAATTCATAAGACGATTTTTTTGAAAATGTAAGCCTTTTTTGTGGCGAATTTGATTTTTTTAAAGGACTTGTTTGTAATTCTTGGAGTAAATTCCAGTCTGTTAAATATGCTTTCTGCGTATAAAGCGTTTTAATAAATGTTAATATGTTTATTATAGGGAGATGATAGTGTTCTGGAATGCATGGCAACGTCCCCTAATGTACAAATGCATGCATCCACCAACGATGGTAAAGATAACAACATAGCAGAAGATGTATGATAAACTTATTATGCAGATTCACAGATTTTATCCCTGTAATACAATTATAAAACACCTAAAAACTTACTGTTTGTTTTTCAGAATGATTCCTTCGAGTTAATAAGCGGCAGTTTATTGGATGGAATTCTAAAATGTGAATTCAAACGCAATTTCATTACTACTGTAGGAGACATTAATACGAACTTAAAAAATGACTATTATATTTTGTTGGCTGCCGGACCTTTGAACAGCGATGGCACAGGTATCTAAGAGTCTTTTTGCTTCTTATTATACGTATACAGTGTATAAACATCGCAACTACATTATTTTGAGATAGACTTATTGCATGGGAAAAAGTGTTTAAAAAATGATAAGCAATCTTTGAGAATATGAACAGTTTTTGTTTAGGACCCAACAATGGACCTTAATTTTGGGTAAGTCATGGGCAGCATCACGTGGATATGTTTCCTCCTTTAGTCTTTAGGTAGCTAGTACAATGATTTTAAAACATTAAAGACAGTGGCACGTGATGTAGTCAGTGACGTAATGTCCATTGTTGGAGAATGTAACCAGCTTTTCCTTGCATGCTTGCCATATGAGGTTCCTCATGCTTTCAATACGCCCAATAAAATAAACTTGGAACTAACCCCCTCCCCCGAAATGTGATCACATATACGGCCTTGTGTTTAACAGTTATAAATATATTTTAATTTAGATATTGATTACCACGATAGCAAGACATATTCCTCTTCAGCTGTTAACTTAGCAAATGATGAATTCATCATCGTGGACGGTGGAAATGCTCCACTTAGAATTGAGATAATCATGCACGGTTGGTCAAATTTCATTAATGAGTGACCACAACCGATTCAAAATCTTAATTCTAACATTTTGAAAATGTGAAGGTTCGTTGATGGTGGTTGCATGGGTCATAACAGCCAGTATTGCAGTGTTTTTGGCTCGATTCTACAAAGACATGTGGCCTGATACAATGCACTGTGGTGTGAAGATCTGGTTTGCTGTGAGTTGATGACAGTGTTTTTGATATCTTATATTATACCAAGAATCATTGAGTGTTTTATTTTTTATTTCCGTTTTCAATTTGAAATTTTTTTTATTTTTCTACTTTAAATTTTAGTGGCACCGTGGATTAAATGTTGTCAATGTTGTTATCACGATTGCCGCCCTTATTATTATTTTCATCTATACCCGTACGGATACAGCTTTTTCGAGTAATGCTCATCCATCCATGGGAATAGTAACTATCATTCTTATGCTGATGCAGGTATGAAATACTATGCAAACAGGAACTTCTTAAATTCGGTGTTTTGTTGCAAAGACGATATAATATTCATTGCAATTATAGCTAATGAAGTATTAATTTTGATTTCGATTGTTTTGCCTGTTAGCCTATCGGAGCTGTTTTCAGACCCAATCCTGGGACACCTAACAGGAAGATATTTAACTGGCTACATTTTATTGGAGGAATGCTGGCCTGTACTTGTGGAGGTAAGCCAATTTCTATCGTTTATTTTGTCTCATTTCAAAGAGAATTTCATAATTTCAAATATTGAAAACATGCAATGCAATTACATTGACAAATTCCATAGATGCTAAAGTTCAGTTTAAAGCCGCCAAGTTGAAGGTTCCTAAAATCAGATTGGCTTTTCTTTATTTCAAAAAAATTGTTGATTTTGTTTTTTATAACCATTTCTCTCTCGGAATAGTAGTTTCTATAAAGTTAAATTATTTTTTGGAAAAATCTTGATCATTTGCATTTGCATTTTCAATGAAATGTAGTGAAGAATTTTGTCAAGGATTTTGAAAGCGTCAAACCTTTAACCTTTGCATGCATAAATATCTTATGTAATGAAATAGTAGATATGTACACGCGTGTTTTCTGTCCACACATCTGTTTTAAAACATTCTCCTCATATAAAATTACAGTAATAACAATCTACTTGGCTGTCACGTTGAAATCATCGCATCTGAAATCTTACTTCTACTATATTGTCAGCGGTTTCGTGCTTTTTTACATCTTAATGTTTGGTTGTATGGAATATCTTATTCGCAAACACCTGCCAAAAGGTTAGTTTTACACATTTAATTTTCTTCAATTTCAATTTAAAATGTAAAGCGTCATGAATTGGTGATGATGTTGATAGATTGATTCGTGTCTTACCATGATTGGACATTTATGTAAATGCTTCTTACAGCTGTAGATAAAGACGATGTAGCGTTGCAAGCTAAGATTGCAGCCAATGAACCAAAATCCGATGCAAAATCTATTGAGAAAACAAAAAGGGTAAGATTTCTCAATGTTATAATTTGCCATATGATCACATATGCAATTAATCTTGAAATGACTCTATAAAAAATACAAAACAGCGTTTTCTCCTCCAGAAAATCCACTATAAAGAAGTTATGTTAGGATTATTCAGCTGTGGTGTTATTTGTTTTGCTACAGCAATGATCGTCGTCATCGCTACATCATAAGTATACCTTTTAATTCTATTGCAAACATTTATACAATGCATGATTTAATTTATAAATAAACTGGATCGAATTTATTAATCTTAGGTTATTGAGTTATTATCACTTACATGTAGGGTCCAATTGCATTAATGTGTATACATGTATGTTACTTTTTTACTGGATTTCTGAATAAGGAAACTATGTTTTTAAGAGTTTGGAACTTTCTGAGCATAGCATTTCGTATACATGTACGCACTATGTCTTTTAATCCGAGTCACCTTGGTAGTGTTTGTAAAAAAAAATTATCTTGATTCTTTGTGAGGGTTAGCTGATTTCGCTGAACAAACCGATTAATCAGATTTATCTTATTCTGAATGTCATCGTACTGCGAAAGTGACATGATTTTCATTAACACTTTCTAAAAATATTTCATATCAGTTTTCTCAAACCTGTTATAGCCTTTGTAACAGTACTGACTATGGTTACCCATGGATAGAAGGTATGGATTACAGATATACATATATGTACTGCGTACACATCATATGTCGCATGAAAACAAATTCATTTAATTTAAATTTTCTTTTTAAAACAACTCTCACTTCTGTCGTTTTAATGAGTTATCTGTGCTTTCAGTTTGGTATTTTGTACACTCAAACAGATTCTAAATTTTTGTAAAGGATTTTAGGCATTTTTTTCTTCTAAAAAATATTCAAATTTTCACGAATTTCTTACATACAGCAGGACATTACATAAACCCACTTATATACATTATGTAAATGAATATTACTCAGAACTTTTAAGATTTTATCTGAAGCTGACATATTTTAAAGCGGCATTATCTTATCTAAATACCTTTGGTCGTATGCCATAGTTTTATCTTCATTTTTGTAACTTTCCAACTTCTGTGTATTTTGGCAACATTTTGATAAATTCATGTAAAGGGTAAATAGAACGTGTTCATAAAACGATGTATACAAGTTCGGCTTGCATCAGAGCACAATTATTTGAGATAACACAACTATTATCCAGCAGTGATTTCAGTAAGCTATCCTGCAAGGCATTCATGTTATGCATGATTGCATATATATACGAGAAATTAAAATGTTATTCGTAACTAAGCCATCGATATAATCATTAAACTCCAACTAATTTTTCGAAGCGATCAGCGCTTTAAAATTGCACAAACCAAGATTTGTGTAAGAAGCATCAGGACATGTTGTTCAATTATTTTTACATTATTATTCCTGATGATTTAGTCGTCGAACCCAGCTTTAATCAAAGGTGAGTCACGTAACCCCATCCATATACTTGATAACTCATGAGTATAAAATAAAAAATTCAATGAAATAAGTAAATGACATTGTATTCTCCTTACAAAATAGATACAATTCATTTTAATTTGTTTTTATCCAGTGGATTCAAATTAATAAATTTTAATTTACAAATATGATTAGTTTCATTAATGTAGCAACATTTTAAAGGTACAATTGCAACCAACATTTCTTAATACTCAAACTCCACATTAAGCTGAACTTAACGACATCAAGTTTCCATGCCAAACTTCACAAAATTGTATTTAATGTACATGTATAACTGCACGTAATAACCCTGTATTGGTAATCGTACAAACTTGTATGATGGATAAGATTATATTGCATGCTTCGTCAATCACTTGCACTCTTGTTAACTGAATGCAGGCGTATCTAAAAATCTAAACGTATCATGTTAGCCTTGATCCATTAACAACTTTCGTTTTCATCAGGCCTATACGATCTTGTCATACTGGCTTTATGGCGCGATGAATGGCAGTTGAAGTTAAGGAAAATGTGTAGTGGTGCGTTTCGAAATACTTGCCAACCTGAGTACTTTCTGGATGATGTTCAACTCACTGTCGTTGGTGCTGTCAAGTATCTACTATATAAGGCTTTATATTAACAAAAATCTCTCTTGGAATCACCACTTCACAAAAAAATGTTGGTACAGCGAACCAACGCTTTAGATTCATTCAACGCGTATTTCGAGAATGTGCGGAAAATGTAAAGGAAACTGGTTATGCAACTCTGGTTGGCCCTACGTTGGAATATTGCACTCCTATTTGGAACCATCGCAGGATTGTTCATGTTCGGGATATAGAGATGGTCCAGCGTAGGGCATTCCAACATTCCACTAGTGTGACAGAAATGCTACACTCACTAAATTGGGACACGTTGAGGTCCAAGCGCGAAAAGTTATCTATGGGGCTATTCAAACGTTTTAATGTTTCTTGTAATTCACATCTGGTTTCCCATATTTTAACGCCTAACAAATACTATAGGATCAGACAATCACTCAAATCGTTTAACCGAGCTTCGTGCCAAGACGGACGCTTACTATTGGTCCTTCGTTTTGCACGCGATTAGACAATGGAATGGCCTCCCTGTCCAGATTTAGTAAGAATTCCATTTAACAATGATGTCTAAGTTGCTAGTGACTTAGGATCATTCTCCTGAAGTATTGAGTTAAATTGAATTGAAATTATTTTCTGATTACAGGAATCATCAGCACTAATATATAATGTTTATATACAAAATTGCAATTTTTAATGAAATATAAAATTATAATATATATCTCACGTGTGTTGATGAACAAAGCTTGAAAATTGATATTTGATGTTGACAAATATTGATTAGATTTTCTGATATCATAAAAAAGGCTCAGAAACAACAATGCTTTGTAATAAATAGAAAAAAGGCTCAAGATTTCGCCATTACTAATTTTTTTCCTTCACACGTGTCACTTTTCGTTATGTATTTATTTTGAATTGTATTTTACCTGCGATGACTTAAATTCGCCAAAGATGTAGAAACAGAAACTACTTGAGATTTCAAGAAGTGCAATTAGGAGAGTACATACATGCATAACTTTAGTAGTTCTGTTTAAAGAACATGCTCTCGCATTCCATTTCAACATGCACAATTTACTCGTATTTAAGAACAGTATTTTAAAAGAAATTCAGTATGCAGCCATGGTTATAATGATTTAATAAAGTCAAACATATTCCAAAGAAAATTACAAGTACTTTGCACTGGCTAATAGGGCGAAGGCGAATATTGCAAATTTATTTGCATGTCCGACAAATCCTGCACTTACTGTAACTGGATCAGAGCGGAAGGGAAGCCAGTAAACGTCGTGATTATGAACGATTGTTGCACTGAAACAAAATAAAATCAGGACTAAGCATATCATGAAAAATCAAACGCCACATCATGCATGATATATGTGCATTTTCGTTAATGTAGGCTATCACTGAATAATAGTATCGCAAAATTAATATACCTTTCTCTGGTTTTAACTCAAACGCAATTTTGTTTATAATGCATGCATTTAAATTACTTGTAAAAGTGTAAAAATAAAAGACTGCAAATATTGCAATTAGTGGGTGAAAATACAGGATCAGAGAAATCTGTTTAGTTTTTATGGAATTTTTAATCATCTTTCTTGTACTCAGTCATGGTATACAACCTCTAATGATACTTTGGGATTTAGATGCAAATCACATTATTCTTAGAACTTGCATAATAATTTAACTTACACGAAAACGTATGAACCAGGAGTGGAGGGTGCTTGCCAGGTGAACTTAGCGTCAGTTTTGTTCTTTGACGAGCTGTGTGTGACCGCACTCTATATTGTTTTAAAATAAATTGTGTCATGGATATTGTGCCATTAGATACTACATCTAAAATGTATAAAGCTTACTTGTAGTGTATCTGAACAGTTAAGATAGTGAAAAAGATCCACGTCAGCATCAGCGATGAGAAAGCATCCGCCAACTCCGGAATAATCTGTTTCAGATTGTGACGCGTTAATGGCTTTTAACAATAGGCCTTCGAAATAGTCCGACGTATAATCTGACATTATCCATACTAGAAAGGGAAACAGGAAGTCGCATAATTGTAAAATATATGAGGAGAATCTCTTGTTTCCTAATCTGATAACATTGAAGCACAACTTGAGAAATTATAAAACAAACTGATGAATTAATTATTCACAAATATAGAGGATATCTCTAAACAGCTATTCATATACGTAAATATATTATGGCAGAAAAATGGATTATAAAAGTTGTCATGCCATAAGAACAAATCTTTTGTAACACTTTAAAGTATGGGAAAACGCTGGTAATGATATTTTCAGAGATGGATTACATCAACAAGGTGAGACATATATGTCTGATACACCCATACCTCGTTTTACCGCCTAGATACGTTCCGGTAAAGTTGGCCGTATAGCGAAAAAGCCGTATAACGAATCAATTCTTTCTGTATTGTAATTTTCATTTTTTTCCCTTCTTAAACGAAGTGAAACCCATAAGTTGTTTTATTGTTAGCTAAATCCGACCTTGTTTGTGCAAATTGGGGTATCTTATCACATTTTTTGGCCACTTTCTTGAATTACAGCATCTTTGTTTTTTTTTTTGTTTTTTTTGGCCGTATAACGAAACATTATTGCCGTAAATCGAAAAAGTGCCATAATTAAAAAAGGCCGTTATAGCGTAAGGCGGTATAAAGAGCTGCCGTATAGCGAGTTGTAGGTGTACTCTCACATAGCCACCATTTGGCAACTGTTATAGTATATAGGCAAAATGTTTCACTGAAAGTGGCCTGTTAAAATGGAGCGAAAAATGAAATTAAAAGCTGTACAACGTCATAAAATCAGTGTAATGTGAACATTTGCAACATTAATTAATTATCAATCTAAATTTACAGTTGCGATAATTATAATTTAAGACATTGAGAAGATCAGATATATGCTTCCCCCTGTATAAAAGATTATGCAAGTAAATTTGAATTATATTACTACCCAATCAAATTTAAACCCCAATCCTACCTTCGTGATTTTAGCCCAGAGTTGTAAAGTTGACCAAATAAAAAATAAAAACTTGAATAAATAACAAAACATTTTAAACGCTTGCTTCCTTTAACGAGAGAAATTTCCTGTTGTTTTCTGGTTGTTTCCTGTTGCCTAATAACCATCCCACGCTTATCGGCCAATTTAAAATAAGTTCTAATTGAACATTAATTTTAATTTGCAATTCATTCTGTAATATTTATCTTTTTTATGGAAGAATAACCAGCAGCAAGTTTGTATTTAGCACGAATCAAAGATTTAACAATATATATACTTACATCATATCTTTAAAGTGGTATTACCTTCAACGGTTTCTCCTATTTTTACCTCGCTTGGATCCACCATTATCATGTAATTGCTAGAATCGGTTTGTGCTCCACCTTCATTGTCGTGAACAACGGTCATTGTATCACAACAC
>JAQGAE010004282.1:0-13046 GCA_034696685.1 Julus scandinavius
TCCGCGTTGAGAAATTTCTGTTAATCTGAAAAATTATCTAGAAAATCTCAGTTTAATTTGACAATTATTATATGGTAATAATTTGTGCAAGGGATCCTTGAAAATGTAAGGAATTTTGTCCAACAAAATTGCTAAACACCCTGTATATTCATACAGTGTACATACTGCAAATCACTATAAAGTACTTTAGATATAAACTTTTGAATATTTTTCCGTTAAACAACATTCCTGTTGAAATAAAATGAATGTTAATCTGAAAAATTGTCTAGAATAATCTCTTGACTAATTTGACAAATACGTGTATTGTGATAATTACTGTGCAAGTGGTCTTTAAAAATGTAGTCTTGAAATCACTGTCCAACAATTTTGCTGGACACCCTATACCTATTCATTTTTAATAACTGTAATACAAGACACTTCAAATCACTAAAGTACGTTAAATATAAAGTTTGGAATACTTTTCCTTATGCATTATTTCTTTTTGATACATCTAGCAAGCAAAAAATCAGTTGTTAAAATCTAGCAGTATAAAAAAGAAATGTGAAAACCATATTCCCAGTTTAAAAACGTATCCACCTAAAGCAAAATTTGGATGAATAGAAATAAATTCGCAGCTGCTTGCTTGCTGGCGTGACGTAAACTTCGTCAGCGCTGAACTTAAGAATGAACTTTTCCAAGAGGCGTAAGTATGCGGCTGGTTCACCTACTCAGGAATTTCCCTCAGGATGGATTTTCCCCCCTTCATCACGTGATCTTTCCCCCTTTTCAAACCCACTGTCGGTAAGTAGCGCCACCCCGCGCCATGCCGTGAATCACAAAAGGTCTTAAATCCTCATTCTGACATTGGTGGCATGAGGACGGAGGTCTGCGGGACCCGTGATTTAATTGATTAGCATACGTTGGCTTCGGTAACGTTTCGTAAAATACGGATTTTTCGGACGTACGTACGGAAACGCGTTTGGGCCACGTCTCCTATTCGCGCCTTCATCGATAACGACGACCACTTAACCCCCCACAACTTTAATTACAATTTATATATCCATTTTTTTTTTGTATTCGCGAACCGGAGTTACGCCGCAGCGTCCTGTATGTGTACGGTTATTTTGTTTTTTGGTTTTCGCTTATTCAACATTCGTACCTGAACGACAACGATGAGCGATGGGATCGGGGCCGTTTTTATGGACGACCCCCACGATTGACCACCTTTAATTTCGACGGTGAAATGATTTGTTTGGAAATGTGCGTCGTTGGCGGTCGGACCGCAGCGTCGTAGCCTTCGGAGCGTTGGACGTGAAAAGGAGGGCTTTCTTTAATCGTCATTCGTCGTTGGTCGTCGTGGATTGCGTATCGGGGGCCGATCGTCGGTCGTTTCGTAAAAGCGCGAGTTTTCGGTGATTCGGTCCGCGGAGGGAGGCAGCCCAGCATTTGGAATAGCCGTTGGCGCGCGACTCCTCTGCCGCAGAAAAAGGTCGTACTAATCGTACTCTATATTCTTCCGCGGTCGGTTTTCATGGCGGAGCTCGCCAAAGTTTTTATTGTAATCGCGTCCTAAATGTGTGTGGATATATGGCGTCCAGAACTTCTTTTCTCCGCTTTCTGCTGGCGATAACCCTGTTCACGGCCTGTTTGCGAGGTAAGTCCATGATTCGGCTACGACCTCTTTGCTAACAACGTAAACACGAGTCCCCCGTGTTGTTTTTGCGACCAACATGGCCGTCCCCATCCAAACTCTTGTTTTCTAGGTTAGCTACTTGGGAGTGAGACCGCGCTTTCGGCCGTCTTTTCGCCTTGTCATCCGGTATTATCGTTCCCTAGTCCATCTGACCATCTTTTCCGATGATCCTTGACCGTTGTCGCCTCGGTTATCCGGTGGGTTGAGGCCGAAAGCGTGGCCGATCTATGCCGGGGTCATTTCCTCCTTGTCCTTCTTATACTTTGCTTGTTGACTCGTCCTTGCCATAAGATTTTTCACGTTTTTTATTTATTTTTTACCTCTTTGGCTTTGAAATTCTTAGCTACTTTGTGTTCGGAGAGTGTACGAGATCGAATACATCTTGCCACTCCCTCTTCGGTAAGTGCATGCCATCACCACAAATAGTAGCGAAAAAAAAAATCGTTAATTCGGTATCACATAAAAATGGCAACCTCAACTGAACGTCTAACCTAACTTTGCGATTTATTCGAGAATTGGGATTGGGAGGGGAATTCCCAACTCGGAAGGGAAGTGTAGCTTCCGCGATAGTCATTCATTCATAATTTGTTGCAGAATTTGCATCGTCAACAACACCTGCATGCAGTTGGCAGGCTATAACTATTTTTCAACCTATGTATATTTACGAGAGGTTTGTTTGCATTTGAAAGTAGTTCAGATTGGAAATTAATTTCATCAATTTATATAGGTGTTAAAGAGGTGAAGCAACCAGCCATCCAAACTGAGGGATCTAAAGTGGCAACACTTAAATTCCAGCATTAATAGTCTGTATTGCTCATATCTGAGAATACATTGCAGCAGTATATATGTGACCTCTGTTATCTATTTCTGCACGTTAATTTGCTGATAACAATAACGTGTTGCTTACATGCCAGAAACTCCGATTGAATCTTTTCGGAAATCATGGTTACATCACTTGGTTTTATAAGAAATAGAAATGTCAATAGATAGAAATAAGTTTTACAAAATGGGTATGCTCAACGTAGTGTTTCGTTTTGGTACTTGACATTATTGAACATACTTTTGAGAATTCGAATGCCCTGCAACGTAAATTATACTTTGCATACTTTAGCTTGTTAATTGTTTCATTATTATGACTAATTCTTAGAAATTAGTTTGTTTTCAGTATGTAGTTTTGTTAGCTGATATCCAGTCAACGAGAAATGATTTCAGATGCATTCCATTGTTTAAGTTTTTTGTTATGAACCTTGACGGAGGTGCAGGTCGCCGCCCCCGAATCTCCCAGGACACCCATCAAGGGGAAGTGGGTTCCCCATATTTGAGGGTATAGGAAATAGTGATGGATGGTTATTGGGATAGGACCTGCTTTACCGGAGATTTACCTGCCCTATTATAAAGCTTGGCCTCATTTCGTGCAGGCATGCAGAATCAAAAATATTCAAATTAGACTCCCCACCCCCTTCAAGGAAATTTCCACAACCTTATCAGGGTCAAGCTCTCACATTCCTGACATGCCAGGTCGTGACCCCCCCTCCACTCAACTGGCGCATCCTCCGAGATAATGCAAATACAGAACATAGCCTAGATATGTTTCATTAGGACACTATGTTGATGCACTAACATGTTATTCTTTAGAACAGAATCCAAGACAAAATTGTTTGGGTACAAAGCGCTCGAAGATACAGTTTCTTGGACAACGGAGTCATCTCATTTGTGATACTGGCTAATCGGATTAGCAATTTATTTGGAACACATATTATAGAACAAAACCCAATAGAGTAAATGGCGAAACTTTGCACACTTGGGACAGATGCTCAAAACGTTCAACGTGTTTTAATCTCCTGGTTTTCCAAAAAAAAAAAAAAAAAAAAACGCAATCCATTACTGTACATTGTAATGTAGTGTTTGTTCTACTGCTTGTGTATTAAAATTACCAACATCACAAGGTCATTTGTGTTGGTATGTTTTTCAATTTTCTTAAAGTTAAAACTCAACATTTTTGTGTATTTAAGTCAACTGTATTGCAGACTGTTCATTACATGTCAATGTCAGAATACACTTGCCAAGTCCTCTCGTAGTACTTTTGATTCATGCGCCAAGTTGAGTCTGGCACTACAGCACCCAGCACTACAACCACTACGCAATCCACGTTTCATTCATAAAAGTACAGGTTCATAGATGATGCACGCAGACCTAGTTTCCATAGACAAATTCGTAGTTTCTGCAGGCCTTGGCACATTTGTATACGAGGTATATGAGGATTTTGGTTTTTTGTTCGTTGCAAAAATATTCTACCCAGGCTTAAAATAGTGCCACATGGATTCTCAGCACGCCTTCTTTGCATCTCGGGAAGTAATATTTACGACTAGCTAATTTTGACATTTTTTTTTTAGCCCTGATACAAGTTTTTGTTTATGGAGAAACATGCAAATAAATTGGCGGCACTCATTTTCTGTAATCTTCGATTGCTTTTTACCCGTTTTGTTGTTTTTCCATATCACGTGTCAAAACAAGGAAAAACAATGCAGGAAATAGCAGCGAAAGGTTGCACAAATAATTGCCTCCGTCTAATTTGCATATTTGGCACAAATTTGCCTGCCATGAAAATGCGGCACGATGTAGGTTTTGCTGGTATAGTTAATCGCTTGCCTGAAGCGTGGGCACATTATAATAGTCAACAGCAAGTTTATGAGAAATGCTTTGACCTCACGTTCACCAAGCTCGGGTTCGAGTCACGAAAACTATTTTCCTGACATTTATAAGGTCAGTTTACACACATCGGTTGCGTGTCAGTTCAGTTTCAGTACAGAAAATATACATCACCGCGTATTTTCCTTTTCTTGGAATACTATTGAAGCATTTACACACGTCCGGCTCAGTGACATTAATTGTTTCCCAAGTTTAGCACTGAACATGGGTTGGATATCTGGTTATATTTTTGTTTTCCATAGTTGTAGGGCCATTCCACGTCAATGTTTGGTCCTCTATGTTAAAATATCAACTCTCGTTTTTCTAGTTTACTGGGAAAGGATTAAACCATAAAGTCAAATTCACCTGATAATGTCAACCCTGAGTTTTCTTTATTCCATTAGGAAAAAGTGAGAAACCATATACGGTGTGCCATGACAGGTTTAGCTCCATCTTGAGTGCCGTGAGTTAAATAAGGTTGAAAAACATGGCCGGTCTTGGATATCTAGCCTTTGGTCACCTAAATTTTACACTGACAACCTGTCTACTTCTAAATACCAATGGTTGACTACGAATAAAAAACTAGTTCTGTGATACTCTAAATATAAAGTGCACATGTCACGTGGCTTTTTTATGCCCATTTTGTTAACTTGGCTAACATTCATTCGAATATAATGCGCAGTTATAGTCAGATTTAAGCACGTTTTCTTGGCCTATTTATTATATTTCTGCACTTAATAATAAACTGAATTAATAAATCATTTCTGATCCATTCAACAATGAAGTTTGACAGATGTAGTGTTTTATACGTATGGGTCTAGGCTTGCCTCTCCTTGTTGACCTTGTTAAAAAATAAAATTTACGATTTCTGTCGAGTTTGTAGTGCAGGATGTAGGCCTACGTTTGGACATGCGATAGGAGGCGCCACCATTGAGAGCGCCATAAGAAGCGACGAACAGCGCCATCTGTAGAAACATATGCGTCATTCAAAGCTTTATAACGTCAAGAACTTTGTTTTTGACGTTGCTAAGGTGGGAGTTCGGTATTTGCATTGGTATTGGCAAATAGGGTTTGCTTAAAAGTCAACAAATAGTCTACATTTATGCGTAAAAATGTAATCTTTTTCCCCGTATTTCAATTCTCTGAAGGTTAAGCTTTCCGGAAATCTTTCCTTTCAATAGAAATGCAGTGGCGAATCTGGGAAATAAATACACATCTCTTTCTTCTTTCCTTAACTTTTTTTTTTTACTTTTTCTCTATTTATTGACGATTGAACAGTGTTTTGAGTGTTTACAATTAGTGCCTACATTGAAAATTAACCATTGATGGCATTGCTTTTATAATGTTGAACCATGAGAAGCCGCAGCATTAAATGGCCTTCTTCTACATGACGTAATTGTACATCGCCTTGTAAATAATGCGATGACCTTAATTCAATAAAACGAATGAGGCTTTGATAAATCGGTACACGGAAAAGAATTTTAAGTATCGATTCACCTAGTATATACCTGTACCAGACCATTAATATTCTTAATCGGCGTCACAAAGCCAATAGCGCACCAGTCTTGTAAACACGACCTAATTTGTGACAATGATAGTTGGTTACCCAGTTTAGGTGCCAGCCGACTTCCGTGATAGGGCATCTAGGCGCCGAAGTGAACCACGCAGTTTACGAACACTCGTGTTGAGTTGTTTTGAATGACGTTCTTCTGACATGGCTTCTTCACTCGTTATCCATGGTCACATTTTGCATTCCGATGGTCCCCAAACTCTTAGAAATCCCTCGTTACAACAACAGAAGAAAAGAAGAAGAAGAAGAAAAAAAAAGCGAGGAATGGCAACATGGCGAAGGGCTATTGCCTTTCCACGAGACGAGGGCTTATTGATTGATATGGGTTTGCATAAAACCCGTTTTATGTATATTTGGTACGTAAAAGTACTCACTCGGAAGACGAAAATAAAAACGGCAATTCTGTGTTTACTAATGTAATTGATTGCCGTACACGCGTATGACTCGTAAACTGCTCGTGTGCAAAGCAGGGTCTCTTTTATGGCAAGCTGCAAATAGGGGAAAAAGAGGCTGACTGCGAAATGGGTGCTGTTTAGAAGAGGCCAATACGGTGCTATTTTGCATAAAAGAGCAGGGTCCGTACGTAGTTAACTCTAGCTGGGAGGCACAAAGCGAAGCGGAATGACAGGACCGATTACCAATATCATTGCTTCGTACGTGTCTATGCCCTGGCACAGTTTTCCTTATTGTAATCGAACGGCTGTGTCAACCAACTTACGAGTTTTCAATAACGTTATTTCAAGATTTTAAGGCGGTTTTTAAATAAGCGATCAAGTCTGACAGCACGGTATAGACTATGTGATCTGCTTCCTGTGCTGTCAGACTTTTAGTGTTCGTGTAATATGATGGATACATGCAGCCGTGACACTATATATTTTTATGTATTTATTGGGACAAGGCTAGATATATAGATAGATGATAGATGTTTTACTCCTTATGAATGAAGGGCCTAGAATTGGGCCAATAAGCACTAGTGTGCCACTTAGCAATTAGCGGAATTGTAAATGGTGTAATGCAAATTGGACATTACTGGGTGCATTTATTAGCGTTATACTTATTTTTTAACAAAGCAAAACTGTGTACTTAAGTTTAAAATGCTGGAAGTGCGCATGCGGAAAAAGTTGGAAGATGTGGAAAGTTTGACAAAGTACGTCACTTTGTTGTCATTTGTCACGGGACTTCAGGTATTTGCGCATGCGCAGATCGCGTGACGTTGGTCTATTGAAGTCGGTAGATGTGTTGTATTCCATCAGAGTTGACAACACGACTCCAAAATATCTGAAGTGAGATCCAGTGCTGGCAGATTTCAGTGCTCGTTTTGGGAGAACCTAATATCAAAAGGCAGAAAGGTTCAAAGATCCTGAATGATGGTTCAAGTGTTCGTGCGTACCTCAAATATTACGAGGAAATGTCAGAACTGAGGGCGATGACTTCCTGTATGGACGACCCTCGTGAACTTGAGCTCGGTCTCAAACTCCCAATCTGGAGTTTGTCTCAATAGCAGTAAGAGGGTTAGAGCAGACCCCCACCGTACATTTAATAGCCGTCTAGTTTTCTTTTCATATATTATGACGGAATTGTACGTTTCTTTTAGGGTGCTTCACCTGACTGACGTCATGATGTGCCGCTAATTATGATGATTTGCAGTGTCTAGCCAACGATCCCCCACGCGGAAATGATTTTTGTCAATGCTCTTTGGAATTGGTATTAATATTATAATGCGATTGGGAGTGCTCCCACCGAGGGCAGTAGGACTAACTTTGTTTATCATCCATAAATATAAATAAATGGAGCTTGCCATCAATAAAGTATAGCATTATTAGGCGAACGTCAATGCCGTTTCAATGCAAAATCAGCGAATGATGCACTGGAAAACGATTTTTAGATTGACTGACTGGTTGAAGCGACGTTATCTTCTCTCATTTTTTTTTATATTCCACCAAAAAAAAAAAAAAAAGGAAGTTTTCGATAGTATCTCTGAAATGACTCCAGATAGCTTACCATGGAAGGATAAGAGAACAAAGTTGATGCAACCACTGTGTATATATGCAAAGATGGCTCTGAAATTATCTGATATAGAGGTTTTTTATTTGTCTAGCCCGATACAATGGCGAGTTAAAAACACAATAAATATGTAAAAGCCATATCCAAAAATTCCAATCACTTAAGACGATCTGAGACCTTGTAGCTGCAATGATTGGGGTTTTCAAAGAACTGCTATTTCAGCTTGTCTCAACGAGGTTGTTTTTAATTTTCTCGCCCAATTTAATACGTTTGAAGCATTTCAACGTGATGGAAATTAGAACATTTCCTAATGTATATTCACAAAATTCTTTGACTCAGAAGTTGAACTAAACCATGCATAATGCAGTCATTCGATACTGGACTCTGGTGGAACTATTGGTAGTATATGGTAATTAAGAATTCTGTTTGTAATATGTAAGGGAGGCAGGCATGATGGAGGATGTAAAATTGAATTGCAGTTTTGACTTGTTGACAAAAAAAATGTTCGTTTTCTATATAGCGGTCTATGAACCCTGTCCTGCTGGGAAAGTGAAGTTTGCAACCATTCAAATTGCCGAAGTGGCCCACGTGTGCAATATGCATCAAGCAGCAAGAACTGCGCGTTTACCGAACGCCCCTTTTTTCCCTCTTCTATATGTTTACATTGATTTTAGCTAAGCTAGAAGTAAAAAAATAGAGCCAATGACGTTCTTTGTTCCATTCTATTATGGATGGGAACCTAAGCCTAATAGCAATATCAATAAAATTGATTTGTGTAATGCGTGGCTAATTACACTAGCATTTGCCTCTGTTTCCACACACCCTATTTGTTTAAAATTGCGGTGTCATAATGCATTAGCCCTCACTTAAAATTTGGCATTGCCGTGGAAGATTCGGAATGGAGGCGCTGCACTATACATTTGTGGATGGCGCTCGGTTTATATGTATATAGTAGTATGTAAATGTTTGAAAGCTATGCTGGTTAAAATATAATTTTGAAATATCGAAATACTACATCATTTTAAGGATCGTTTTGCCGTGTATAGTTGTTTTGTTTCAAATGGCGTGTACACTTGATCTCCAATTGGAAACGCAAGCGAATTCGTGCTAATTGATATTGAACGCTGTTAGTGTTAGTGTTGAAGGCGTGTATATGTTGTGTATAGGGAGGAGGAGGGAGAGAAGAAAAAAAAGTGCGATACGATTTTGCCAAAGTCGGCGAAAATCGTGATAAATACGAAGCAAACTCAACAAACATTTCTAATTGTTCGGTTGAAATTAACGATTTTTCCACCAATGAACGCGAGGGACCGCGGATTCCATATATTGTGTTTGAGTAGGGTTAATTGGCGGAGTGATACTTAATGGACGCCGCGTTTAGCCCCGTAAGCACACATCGTGTACATGGTTTTTAATTCCCGATAAATCAATCGCCTTTACCTTTCAATCTTAATTCAGGCGCAGTTTGATTGCACATCGGAAAATTGTTTGTGTAGCCGAGCTGCTTTATTGACTCTAGGACTAATTAGGTGCAACTATTTGAGGTGCATTGACCTTAATAAATATATAGAAAAAAAAAACCTCCGCACACATAATAAGGAGGACACGACAAGATTGCGTGATTTCTTTTTTAATTACTCTGAATATATTGCCCGGAGCCCGTATTTTTGTCTTTTAGCACTAGTTGATTAAACGGTCATGTTGTACGAGGCAGATCTGTTGGGATGTGCGGTCACGTGATGTTTTAACAAGATCACTAAAGCACGCTGAGGCAAGTGTTCGGTATGGTGCGTGGTAATTGGAAGGACTCTCATTACTGGTTTTCATTAGGTGGTTCCTGGAATATTTCCTTTAAAAATCGGCCTCTTCCTGCTATCCTCCCATCTCAAGACCTTTGACCTTTCTGCACGTGGCCTTTGGTCGTGGGGGGTCGGCTATATAACAACCAGTTTGAAAATCGCGAATAATCTCCATGTTTTTGTCAGCATTAGTCATAAAATATATACTTACTACTGCAGCTTTGACTAGACGTCATCACTTGAGCGATTCTGTTTGATAGCAATTGAAAATGCCCCAGATTTCAGCTTGATGGCTTGAATGTGTGACAGAGTGAATATAAAAAAGCCATGTATACGTGCATGGGTGTCACGTGTTTTTTATTGGAAAGGGTTTGGCGATATATATATATATATATTTTTTTTTTGTAAACATTTACACGCGTGTTTTCTCTCTGAAAAAATGACATTGCCTATGTGTGTATATATGGACTTAAAATTTATGCTTTTTTTGCGATTACGCACTTTTTTTTTGTGAGAAATATGAACGAAGTCAGCGAATAAACCCTAGAGTTAACGGCGCGCTTTACGAGCGTAACTGCTGGTTGAGTGGTGGTAACCTCTAACGTTTATTGCGCAATGTGCTTGATATCACGGCGGTGATAGTGACCTTTTTTTTAAAGATTTATTTTTGTGATGGAGATGCTGCCAAAGTACCTTGAGCTCGGTTTGTCACTCTTTGCATACATAAACAATGCGCGACGCTATACGCTTCAAACCACTTGGAGCTTTTCAGCGTGAAAGTTAAAAAAAATGTATATACTATATGCTGGTATTGATTATTGATATTTCGTTGAACGTATGGGGTCGTTGTATATGGGAAGTGAACTGGGGTTGCAATTTATGTATTTGCTGCGGGGTGGTTTTTCACTGGCATCTGTCACTTTTTGGTCCATATAAAACGTCACATTTTTCCACTTCTCAAAGATTTAGTTACGGGCTCGGAGGTCGTAATTTTCAACCTCCCCTGCATAATAGATGCACTACATCCACTGATGTTGAGTGATGTACGACACGATGGCGAACGCAGTGCATGTACTATTCGAAAATCTACAGTGTAGTTGCAGTGCTGCGGATGGACACTTTTTAGTATCATGAACACTGGAATTCTAAAAGATCTTTGTCATGTAGAACATTTGAAGTTCTATATAGCACCTAATGAAAGATTCCATCAAGGTTCTCAAAGGTTTTATATTTTATTAAAGGTTCAATATTGAACCTTTGAAAACATATTCTCCTCAAGAGGACGCTGTTGTCGAAGCAAATTTCCTGTAAATTTTATTCTTCTAAACTTCTAGCAACTAGTGCAAACTACGATTCTTCAGTCTAGCACATTACAATCTTGTCCATCGTACATGACATAAGGTATTTGTTGAAAATGGTAGAGAACCGTGAACAGATGCTGTATTAAAGGACCTTATAGAAAATTATATTCATTTCACTGAGTGATAAGAGTTGGGATTTATATGCAACTGATGCGGCCGCTTTGCTATGACGTTCAGTGCGTAGGTACCTGACATACGTTTTCAATATATAGGAAGTATGATGAGAGGAGAGAGAAATTAAACAATGTACATCGTTTTGCGTGTGTTGTGCATCTGTTCCTGGTTGTCATTTCAGGTGTTGTTTTGTCGAATTTTATTATGAAATGCAAATAGAGACTATGCACGTTTAAATAACGCGGTTACGTGACTTAGTGGACGCGACCTTCACGTGGTGAAATCGTTATTAGAGAGATTTAGCAAGAAACGTACGCTTCACTTACCGTTAATGTTGACCCCATGTGCGCATGCTCTGTTGAACGGTCAAATTCGGCGTTAAATAAACGTTTACCATGCAATTTGACGGTAGGGCTCCGTCCCATGTAAAAATTTCCATCCGTCATGCGCAGACTGAAAATCACTTTAAATTTGTTCAACCGTTAAAAAGGTTCTATGTAAATTCTTCACATTTTTCAGGTATATGTGCAATTTCAAAAAAATTACGGTTATGTAGCCCTTTACCCAGATTCCCATGTGAGTTTCGAAATGATGACGTCAACGGTAACGGTTATTTTTGGTGCTAAATCTCTCTACTAACAATTTGAACTGGGCAAAGTTGCTGTTAACCTTCCATACTTGATGAACACTTTGAGTTTCATAAGTAATATATGCTGAAAAGATGAAATGGCAAGCTAACATGTGTTACTACGATTGGTTTATTCAACTGCCAGGATTCGTTTCACGTATAAGGCATCCTGTGCAGTTTAGATACTGTCATCTTCGTTACTTTCTTCTTCTTTGTGGTTTCATTCATAGAGTATGCTTTCGATGATTTCATCCGCTGCAATCTTCATTTCCACCGTTATGAAACGGTGGTCCTAATAATCGTTTCAAACAAAATGTTGGCTTTTATTTTGTTGGGTATCTAAGTGTGCTGCGAGAAACATTTTTAGTGGAAAAGCTATTATCATGTATGCCCATTTATATGAGCTTGTCTGTGCCATATAGCCATGCCATTTAGACATCTGTCATATTTTACAACTGAATGGGTATATATTATCATGTATGAACCGTATTTACCAATTGTATGGCCATGGGTGGTCTATTTTTAGATTTCAAGTCTCCATATATGGGCCATATGTTAGATATACGGTATGTATTCGAGTTTAAAACCCATGTGGACATAGTATATGCTCACAAAGAAATACGAAAGCAAGTGTCCAAGTTTTGGCATTTGTAATCATACAACGTGCTTATATGTCCAGATGTGTCCAATTCCCGCCATAACCACATATAGAATAGGTGGTTTTTTCCATACATAGCACATGTTGCTGCTTTTTTTTTTCTATCCGAATATTAGTGTGCCGCGACAATTCTAGATCGTGTTTAATGTGCCCGGAGTTTAGAAAAAAAAGAAAAAAAGGTTGAAAAAACACCATGGGTTCAACACACACCTAGTGTCACGTGACCCAGTGACGCAATCTGTATGCTAGGTTCACCGGTCGAGTGATATTGACTGATCTTATTGCTAATATCGGTGTTTGTTGACACGCATCGAGAACCTGTTTTTAATAAACAAGGGTGTTTTTTTGTTGTTGTTGTTGTTGTTGTTGTTGTTACGCGTCATATAGTACTCAGTTGACAAATTTCTTTAGAATGCTAATTCGGTGCATATGGCCAGTGTTGCTATTTGGTGCAACGTGGGATGAGATGGCAATGCCCACATGCAAAAAAAATGCATTTGCAATATATTTTTGGAAATGCATTTGCAATACATTTTTAGAAATGCATTTGCA
>JAQGAE010004283.1:0-13040 GCA_034696685.1 Julus scandinavius
AAAGAAATAAACCCCTATATATAGCTTTCCTGGACATTAAGGGTGCTTTTGATAATGTGAATCGAAGCACTCTATGGGGTCTGCTGACTAACTATGACATATCCAGTATGCTGGTGAGGGCTATTATGCCTCTATATAAAGAGACTAAGTATAGCATACAATGGGGGGATTTTGACACACCAGCAGTAATAGTGGATAATGGGGTTAGACAGGGATGCCCACTTTCAAGTCTACTGTTTCTTGTCTATATTAACGAGCTAGGGGTGTGCCTTAGGGAATCCCAACTTGGGTATGTGATAGGAGCTAAAAAGCTCCTGAGCCTTCTGTTCTGCGATGATGCAGCACTTATTTCAGAGGATCTAAATGAACTTCAAGAACTGATCAGCATTGCAGGGCAATATGGGTTTGATTTTGAGCTGTAATTCGATGCAGATTAATCAGGAATTCTAGTATAGAACAGTTCTTCTGCAGATTAAGGGTCCAGGCTGTTAAATGGGGTACCTGTGAAGCAGATGATGCAATATGAATACCTGAGGGTATTGCTAGAGAATGGGAAAAAATACTTGGCCTCCATGGAGAACAAAATGGTGACTAAAGCAGGACATCTGGGAGGGTTACTCCGCATGCTTGCCTTCTAATCATTCTCACAGTATGAGATAATAAGAGAAGTTTGGAAGGGGGTAGGTGTTCCTGCCCTAACATATGGAAATGACGTGCTTTGCTTTGGTCTCAACCTTAATTGTAAACTCGAGACTCTTCAACACCAGAATGCTAGAGCTGCTCTTGGGGCAAATCGCTTTACAGCAGTGGAAGCTCTGCAGGGTGAGTTGGGGTGGTCCTCATTCGATGCAAGGGAAATGGCAAGTAAGCTTACGTACCTTAACAGGTTATGGGGATTGACAAGTCTAACCCTGTGAGACAAATGTATGAATTACTAATGGACAACCCTGTGGACAAATCGGTTTAAGAGTTTCTGGTGCCGATAGGGGATACATGTTTCCAAGAGGGGACCTTGGTGCAGCTCAGATGCCAAAATCAAAAAATGTATTACTGCCTGGGAAGGGACCAAGTGGGAAAAAGGTAAGATAGAAAAGAGTATTCTATCCTTATATTGACTAAAAACCAGAATAGGCGGAGAGCCTATCTATGACAAATCCTATGGTAGTGCTTTGCTATTCAGAGCTAGAGCTGGCTCTCTAGAAACAAATAAGCATATGACAAAAATCAGAGAAGTAGACGAGACTTGTGATCTGTGCGGGGATGGGGTTGAGGATATTCCACATGTGTTCTCCGCCTGCTCAGCTCTTGCTGACTTCAGAAGGAGTAGAGAAGCTGCATCTTTAGAAAAATAGCTGGGATTTATGGGAGAAGGGACCCAGTTATGGGATGCCATTAAATCTGCCAAATGTCTGCTCATGGGATGGTATGGTTTGAAGCAAAAGGTCAAACAAACCGATCCTGCAGATCTTAGCTTGAGGCAAGGATGACATGCACACACCTGGGCAGAGTATGTGTCTGGACAACATCGTTAAGAAGTAGGCGGTATTTTTGAAACTTAAATTAGTTTGTACTGGAACCCGGAGTTGGAAGAATGATCGAATATTGTTTAGCAACTATATTTGTGACCATCACGTTTTTGTGCACTTTTGGTGTTTAAGAATTTGACTCATTCCTCGCTGGGGAATGCCTCGATAATGTGTTGCAACATTGGAATGTGAAGGGCGACGAATTTGAACAGTTATAAAGGCTAGTCGTGGAGGAAGAGTTGTGCGGACGTGTCCACTCACCTAGCCCATGTAAAAAAGGTGTGCAGAATTCTGCAGAAAATAGTTTGCCCGAAATAATTCTGCAGCAAAGTACTTTTTTCAGCATAAAACATTCTGCACAAAAAAATCTGCATAAAATATTTGCACATTACAGAATTCTGGGGAAAAATATCGTAAAAATATATATTTGCAGATGAAGCATACCCATATGAAAATGACATGCAGAAATTCTACAGAAAATATTCCCAGTTCAATCAACCCCTCTAAACTAATAAACTTCACAAATATAATTAATTCTTCTAAGATGCACTACTTTCTTCAAACAATTGCCTCTGAAATTCAGGTGCTTCTTATACCCACGTCTTATACTACTTGTTTTGTTTTAAAAAATTGCTTAAAAATTAAGCTGCGTCTTATTGTCCGTAGCATCTTATAGTCCATAAAATACAGTAATAAATATGAGCATTTATAACCTTAATGGTAATGAAGTCCCAGTACAGAGAAACCTCGATTTTCGAACGTCTCTATTTACAAACACCACATGTTGTTTCTATTTACGAACACCACATGTTGTTTCGATTTATGAACACCACATCTTGTTTCGATTTACGAACAGGACAAAACCCTGTGTGCAACCAAAAATGTGCAAAGTTTAAGTGAATATGGCGTTAAGAAGAATCACAAACGAAAGAATCACAAATGCTGATTTTTGTGCATTTTGTCATTTAACTGTCAATAAATTTTAGGTTAAGTTCGTAAATCGAGGTCCACTGTATTAGGTATCCATAACTCCCTTTTATAATGCTTCACTTTTAAGTAGTACAGGTAGCCAAGTGGGTAAAAGCGTTAGGTTGGTGTTTACAAGTTTAAAGGTTTGATTCCCTGTGTGAACAGTTTTTTTGTATGGGTATGCAGAAATATTTATGCATAACATTTTCTGTAGAAATATTTATGCATAAAATTTTCTGTAGAAATATTTATGCATAAAATTTTCTGTAAAAATATTTATGCATAACATTTTCTGCAGAAATATTTATGCATAACATTTTCTGCAAAAATATTTATGCATAACATTTTCTGCAGAAATATTTATGCATAATATTTTCTTCATAAGAGTTATGCATAAAAATGGACCAAATCTGTGCAGAATTCCAAACCACTTTCTGCAAAAAATTGTATGCAACAGAAACTTTTTCATATGGGAGTCGCGACTTTAGTTTGGTATGTCTCATACCTAAAGTGTGTATTTCTATAATTTCTGAGTAAACTCAATAAATGATGATTGAAATTAATATCTCGGTCAAAGTGTCTCTCGATGAAGACCGTATTCAAAGTGATGGAGATGTCCCGTCATTGACCGTTACAGATGTTGCTGTAACCCTTTCTTTCTGAACCTATCTCCGGGCCAAACTTTACTATTACTACCAGAGTAACCAAAACTTTTGGTTCTTCAACTTATGCTTCAACTTTCTCTTCAAGCTTCACAGCTACTCAGACCACCTCGTCCTTGCCACAGGTTATGTTGACTTCCACGAATTCCACCTCCACTTCCACTTCGTATTAGCTGCATCCATGTTTTTGCCAACTACTGCATGCAACTCGCTGAAATTTTGCTGTCATCGCTAGATCGGGATTAATTTAGGGGGTTTAATTGGATTAGAGGGGTTTATTAGTTTAGAAGGGTTAATTAGTTTAGAGGGGCTTATTAGTGTAGATGGTTTATCAGATTATAGGGGTTTATTAGTTTAGAGGTATATTTCTGCAGAAAATATTTTGCCATAACCAATTCAACAGAATAATTGTGTTTAGTTTTTTATGCAACTATTCTGCGTAATGGTTTTCAATTTGCATTTTGTACAGCCTTTGCCAAAAGTCTGGAGCACCCCCTAAAACTAGTCCTTTGTTGCAAGTTATCTACAAAAATTTAATTGTAATTGTCTTAGCTGGTTCCTCCTCAGCACAATGTACTGGAAAATATCACGTGATGAAAGATTTCCATAATAATTATGGAGATTGTAAATAAACTGAAACTTTGCTCTGGAGCAAAAGTTAGAGCTTGGCAATTCCTTCCTTTAAATAGCTGTTACATTTTGGCATTTCATTATTCAATGTTAACATGACACGGTCAAACAAGAGAGACTTAAGTAAATTGCAGAGAGAAAAAATTGTTACTTTAAGAAGGCATGAGCCAAGTGGAAATAGAGAGATTAGTGAAATGTTCACATAAGGGTGTTCAAACATCCGTAAAACAGTTTGCTGTGTCAGGATCTCATGATGACAAACCAAGATCAGGCCGCACGCGGCACACTTCAGCCCATGGGTACAGATTGTTAGCTCGTCAATGTCAAACAGGCGACTCACATCTTCGGAACTGGCTAGTCAGCACAACTTGCATGCAAATCATGCCATTTCTGCAAGGACTGTATGTAGACGACTTCTGGATGCTGGCAAGAGAGGATGCAAAGCGCATAAAAAGACCTTCTCTGAGAAGAATTGGAAGGCAAGGCTACAGTGGTGCAGAAGACACCAAGCTTGGACGGCTGAAGATTGGGCAAAAGTCTTTTGGTCGGATGAAACTAACATCCAGGTACTATTCTCCTTTTCATA
The DNA here is from genome assembly GCA_034696685.1 of Julus scandinavius. Taxonomy (NCBI): domain Eukaryota; kingdom Metazoa; phylum Arthropoda; class Diplopoda; order Julida; family Julidae; genus Julus; species Julus scandinavius. The sequence goes on from JAQGAE010004283.1 coordinate 4,374, forward strand.
ATGCCAAAGTTTCATTCATTAAATTGTGCCTAATTTTGTAAAGGAATAGATTTGATGAGGATAACGAGTAGTTTAATGTTCATTTCATTTCGATAGCTTTTCGGTACTCCTGGAGCCATTTATGTAAGATGCCGTCCTGGAGAAGAGTACTGTCCTGATTGTATTGTCCCTACTGTAAAACATGGAGGTAATAGCGTGATGATATGGGGATGTATGGCTACATCAGGTGCCGGAGAACTGTTTGTGTGCGAGGGCAGGATGAACTCGATGACATACACCATCTTGTTGGTTTCTGTTTCAGAGCCTTCGCTTATAAAATTATTTGGGCATAATGCTCAAGGAACAGTTTGGTTTCAGCAGATAATGCTCTTGCAATGCTTTGAGGGCATGGGATTAAACTGTTAGTGGCCAGCACAATCCCCTGACCTTATCCCCATCAAACAGTTGTGGCCAGTTTTGAAGAAAATCGTTGCTCAACATAAATCAACATCGAAAGCAGTGCTGTTAGCACACATTAAAGAGGAATGGGGCAAAATAGCAGCTACCATTTGCAATCATTTGATTTGATTAGTTTACAGAGCCTATATATGTCGCCAATATTGGGCTTGCATTTACTCCAATATAGGTCCACTGATTGTAATCCTATATTGGCAATAATGGCAAAATGTTAACATTGCAATATTGTACCAATATATTTACAATATAGGCAAATATAGGAACTAATGTTTTGCTAAAACTGAGCCAATATTGAGTGCTACTAGGGCGGATGCAAAAAAGAGGACTAGAGTAGTCGTTAGACGTTAGTATATGGAAAACAACATGTGAATTAAAATAAAGATTAAAATGTTTGAATAACCACTGGACTTCAATGTGTCCCATTTTAGGGAGCAGAATGTTGATAACTGCCCTTAACAACTCTGACTGCCCTAAACTGGGCCATATCTATATCCTGAATATGAACTAAACTTTGAAGGTTCCAAACAGGAGCACAATATTCCAACACAGGGCTGACCGAGTTATGTAGCCAGCTGCCTTTAAATTTGCATTTCCGCACATTTTCGAAATGCTTGTTGAATGAATATAAGCCATTGGTCTGTTGCACCAACAATTTTTGTGAAAAGGTGGTTCCAAGGAAGTTTTTTGGTTACAAACTCTCAAATACATGACAGCATCTACGACAGCAAGTTAAACACCATTCAGAAAGTACTCAGATTGGCAAGTTTTCCATCTACGAGAGAAACTCATAATTAAAATTGTATAACATGTCGAATGGCCCCTGATAAAGCGGGCTCCCTTAAACATCAGAATATATTTAAAATGTTAATAATGTGTTAGTAGCTTTACATGTATTACATTTATTAAACAAATTATTAACTGTACAGTTCTTACATTTACGTATTTTTTTAAATTTTACTTATTTCTGATAAACATTAAATGCAAGCCTGCAGTTGTGGGTGGGTTCCCTTTGTACTCCAGCACCAGTATTTTTAGCGTTTTAGAACTTAACTATAAGACAGAGCCAGGAAACAGGTTACAGAAAAACAGATGTTATTTGAATGACACGAAAACAAAATGTTCAGAACAAACTGAAAGCATGACACTTAGCTCAGTATGGATGACTGAGCTAGAAAACAAAACAACAGGTCAACCTGACCAAGCAAAGTTCCCTCGGCCGAACACACTTTCCGGATATTAACCAGGCCCAAGTAGCACACGTCTAACGTCTAAAATGACGTCATTTTTTGGTAATTTTACTAACCAAAAAATGATATCATTTTTATGACCAAAAAATGACAAACTAAACTTGGTCTCAAAAGTGATGAAAATAAAACATTACTTTTCACAGAGTACCTTTTAATATAATTCCAATAAGATTATATGATGGAAGGAATTATCAGGGCCCTTTAGCTTTATAAAATGCTTAGGGCCAGCTATAAAGGGGTGCAAGCTATAATTTACAATATTGTACCCATATGGAAAAAAATATATTGCAATATGTGTGCCGCAACAGATGTAGGCATATTTTAGTGTGCCACAACAAATGTTGCCATATTTTCTTGTGCCGCAACGAATTTAGGCGTATTTTAGTGTGCCATGACAAATGTAGGCATATTTTAGTGTGCCGCGACAAATTTAGGCGCAATTTAGTGTGCCGCAACAGTAGTTGCACAGTAGTGTGTTTTCAAAACACACTACTGTGCATTTTGACATTCAAATGTGTTTTATTGCATATAAAAATAGGTAATTTTACCCATTTATGTGTGCGCAACTTTTTTACACATTTGGTGTGCTTTTTTGCACATTTTGAGTTTTCAGTGTATGTGTGCGCAACTTTTTTACACATTTTGGTGTGCTTTTTTGCACATTTTGAGTTTTCAGTGCTCTAAACATCCCTCTCCAAAAGGAAGGTGGGCCACCTCAGGGTCAGAGGTCGTTCTCTTTGTGTTGGCCGTGGCAGCCGCCTAAACATTCCAGGCGGGGCCAAAGGTCGACAGCGCTGGCTGCTGCGATTCACAGGCGAAATGTCGAATACCTTGCCACGGCGCATTTTTGTACTTGACCTCGGCATATATGCGGGTGGTCAAAGGTTGAAATGTGACGCACGGACACTTCTTCACATTATTTAACTGACTTTTACTTGTCAAGTTCATACAGTAGACAAAAAAAGTATAGAAGCACCCCATATTTTTATGTTTAATGGTAAAATAATTTGCAAATAAATGTCAATCTCATTGTAATATGCATGTTATGTAATAGGTTTTCCTAGTGTAACATAAAAAATGGTTTTAAATAATAGAAGTATGCAAGAAGTAGAAAAAATGAACTTTTGAACAGCAAAAAAAGTATGGAAGCACCCTAACATGATCAAGATATACTAGGTTAATTTATAAATGTCGCTATTATAATTGTAGATGAAGTTGAGAAAAATCCCTTCCAAATAAGATTCAAAACAAAGACACATATAGTAATTGCATTTTTAGTTGCGTTGTTGTCTTAGTGACATTCTGGCATGATGCTGTTGTCATAGTGCAAATAGGCATTAACCACATCTCGATCCTTTACAACTGGTCTTCATGAACTAACCCCAGGACTAGATAAAGCCTTAAAACCTGCTCAGGATGTACGCATCACGTTTTTTTAGATTACATAATAGCAAATTGACCCAGATAGAGGCAGCTGGGTAAGTATCCATTGACCACAAAACGTGTATTTTGCGATAATCAACTACAAGCTTGTAGGTAATTTCAGCAGCATTTCTCGTCTGCCTGATATTTGCTGTTGGATTCTTACTTAATGATGGCTTGTAATGATCACAATCCGTTTGTTTTCGGTAATGACAACATGCACTCTATAATACAATTATTGTTAAATTAATTAACGGAAAATCTCAGTCATAATCCAACGGTGCAAACATGCAGAACAGCATGCACTGGTACAGAATCCTACACTATATTTATTCTAGCTTTTCCTGTTTGACGCTATACCCCGCATTGAATGAAATAAGGAAATTGGTCAAAAAACTTTCCATCCTTGCGTCATTCTCTCTCCCAAATTCCCAATAATTTTGTTACACACACACAGCATCCCTCATCTTTCGCACCTAATGTAGATTCTTCTTCACATACACATTATCATGATGACTATCATCATATTAACTCTAGTGCTCAACCCTTTTCTCTAATATTACATTTCCATTTTCCCTTAGCTAGCAATTGGTATTAGGGTTTTTATTAGCATTTTTGGTGATTTTTAATATACAAGAGGAGAAGGTACTGGTTGCAGTACATTTTTAGAGGAACTATCCTGGCATTTGAGGAATTTTCCTGGAAACATCTGAGGAAAACCGTGAACACCACAGTCAAGGTAGCCGACTGGGTAAATTCTGTACAAATTAATTTCAATCGCACACTTGTTATTAACCCATTACTGCAGGGTGCTGCAAAGTACAGCTTTTTAATCTTTCATCCTTTTGTTCTAATAATATCGCTTTATTCATCCATGCCCATAACGTTTTCTTCCATTCACCAATTTTTTTACTTTACCTTTAATGCTAACCCTTATTTACCACAGCTATGCATCCTCTAAATTGTTTTTATTTGCCCTTAGATTCCATTCCTCCAAACCCAATCATCTTGCTCCATCACAATGACCAATAGATCCCATTTCCTTGTTTGATCGTTTGTTTGTTGATTTTTAACTTTGGTTTATTTCTGCAACAGGTGGGCTTAACACCAACGCCAGGGGATGAGCCTTCATCACCTATCTGGGAATTTTGCCTAAGAAGGAGACTTCCACCTCCTCTCGAGAACAACGGACCTCTGTTTAAACTCTCATCCAAAAGAGCCGCGCCACTTAAGCCCATACCAAAGTTGATCAGAAAAGATGTAGCTCAAGCTTTATATCTTTAAGCTTTAGCTTAAGATTGAGATGAGACCCTGCCACGGTTGCCGAGTCACACATTTCGCAGTCTTAAGCTCGCTTTGGCACTTTTTTCTATGCAGCTGGGACTTGAGATGCAGCTTGGTCACAAGCTCATGCGATTTGAGAAGCTTGGTACGAGGGGTGGGGAATTTCTCCCATTGGTAAAAATTCAAACCGACCTCAAACAGGGAGTGAACACCGCACCTAGGATCGACAGGCAAGCACGTAACCCACTCAACCGCCGGCTCCCACTCGCTTCCTCGCCCTTTTATCTTACCCACCTTTGCCAATTGCCACTAGTGGCAAGATTCCCCCTTTTTTAAAACATTAAAAATCGCATTTTTTCATCAAAAAATTGTTCATATCTAATTGACATCCAAATGTTACTTTAGTTCAACAAAATTTGCTTGCCTTCATAGTAAAAGATCAAAATTGGTCAAGTTGATATTTCATTGTTAACTCAAGTGCTATAGTGAATCGTTGGAATAGGAACAAGTAGAATCGTTGCTCCTCAGTTAAGGTAAACTTCAGATTAAATTTATATCTATAATTTATCAGATTCGGTAAAGGCAACACATTAATAAAATGGTATTTAATTACTTTGTAAAAATTGTTTGTATATATTGTGACGAATATACAGGTTTTACTGTATATTATTCTTCACAACTTACATAAAGATTTATTGTAAAGCAGGAAAAATGTAAAAACACAACTCATGGGAAACATTATGGATGTTCTGATATGTCCAGAATGTACTCCACGAGTTTATTTTTGACATTTTGCATTCTTTCCTTTACTGAAACAAAATTGCATAGTTTTTATTTTATTTTTTTGCATAAATGGCGCAATTTTTGTACAATACACGTGACATTTTTCTGCACTAAAAGTACAGTTTCTATGCCCAAAAAATAAACTTTTTTGAGCAGCAAAATCGCTAGTTTTCTACACTAAAATGCAGTTTTAAAGCTCGAAAAATCCAAATTTTCAGCAGAAATATTGCACAATTTTCTGCACTAGAAGTGCAGTTTTAAAGCTCGTAAAATCCAAACAGGAAAAGTGCAAAATTTTCTGCATTAAAAGTAGTTTTAAAGCTCAAAAAATCCAAATTTTCAGCAGGAAAAGTGCAACATTTTCTGCACTAGAATTAAGTGCAGTTTTAAAGCTCGAAAAATCCTAAAATTTCAGCAGCAAAAAGGCAAAATTTTCTGCACTAGAAGTGCAGTTTTAATGCTCGACAAATCCAAAATGTTAGTTTTCTGAACTAATAGGGCAGTTGTTATTCGCAGAAGTACACAATATTCTGCACTAAAAATTCAGTTTTTATTCCTGAAAAATGCACATTTTCTGTGTGCCCTGAACGGTGCCTTGCCCCCTGCACCTTTTCCCTTTAAGTCCGCCACTGTGAGGATGTAATATAAAGTATTCTGTGAAATATTTTGTGCTCGGTTTTACCTGCAAATGTATTGTTCTACAAAATTATTTGTAATTATAAATGACATCAGTTACAAAAATTATACACAATGACAAACTCAAACGTCATTAATGCAACCAGAACAAGAATCCTGTTGCCAAACCTAAATTCCATTTTTACATTAAACTGAAAATAATTAATTCTTCATACTTAACATAGTACGTATCATACAATTTCTCAGCAGCACATCAAATAAATGGCAAGTACACTTACCTTGGTGTGCACGAAGCTCCGCGAAACGGTGTCACAAAACAGTTCAATAAAAGAGATGTGGCAACCACCATATGGTACAGCATCACCATTTCACGAGATGTTTCATAGTCCATGCATAAAGAATCCACAGAGGAAAAAGGATATTTGCCAGTGTCTCATGAACCAACCGATTTTTAGTACTGTTTCCGCTAAATCCGTTTGCAGGTACTGCTACCTCCAGCCCAAGATGAAGTACAGAAGACACGGGGGAAAATCAATACAAAACCTACAAATAAGCGTATACTAGCTAGCGGTGTGCAAATCTTGAATTTTTGTTTCATATCATAAAGCAAAAGGTATTATGGCGGCTTGATAGTATGTGAAATATCATAAAGTACAACGTTAGGATTTAACAAAGACAAAGCAGGGAGAAAACTTCTATTAAACGTTAAAACATTTTCTATAACAAACAGATAATTATTTACCATTTAAGCAATACCAAAATTGAAAAAAAAAATGTTAATTACTAACCTATCAGTGCAATTTGTGAGAAGTCGTCTCTCACATTCTGGACCCTCGAACTTTAGCCAAAAGAACATTGGTCCGATCTTGCAAAACCTTGCATCAGATTTTTTTTGTTGCGAATTTCGAACATATCCAAGGTCAAATTCCAAAAATGGCGGGCCGTGACCAATGGAGGACTTAAGGAAAAAAAGTGCAAGCAGCAAACATCGAATGAGGCCCATTTCAGAGAATAGATTTTTTTAATAAGTTATTAATAAACTACATACATACATGAAGGTCCATCTACAAACAATTTAACTTCTTTTATATACTTATTAATTAAGCAATTGTAATTAAATTTAACTGTTTAGACTTGTTCTGATGAGCTTGAATATTAGCCAACGTTTTACATGTACATAATATACAGTAAGGGAAAAAGAATTTCAACACTTTTATTAATTTGTGTTACTGAAGTTGTAGGACGTTATTGAAATAATCTTTGAAGTTCAAATGTAGTTAAATAGCTACTGGCAGTCTATAAAAGTATAAATTACATATGTGTATTACTAGTGAAACATGTAGTAAAATTTCACCAAAAAAGGCTGAACTGTCATAAGGAGTGCGAGAAAATGTACTAATGTTACCTGAACAGGGAAAATCATATCGTGAAATTGCCAAAACACTGAAAATGGATCACACCACTGTTTACAAGATTGTGCAAAAGAAAATTAAAACAGGAACAACCCTAAACAAGGCACGCTCTGGACGCCCAAAGATGCTCAATGGCGCTATTGTATGATCAATGATGAGGGAAGTTAGGAAATCTCCCTTCATAAGTAGCCAAACACTTGTGAAGGACACTTAAACAACATCAGGAGTTGTTGTGACACCAAAAACTGTGAGAATTTATTTGCACCAAGCTGGAATGAGTGCAAGAAGACCAAGAAAGAAGCCCTACATTACTGAAAACAACAGGCCAAAACGTTTGCAGTTTGTGAAGGAATATATAGACAAATCACAGGATTTTTGGAATTCTGTGATTTTCAGTGATGAATCAAATGTTAAATTTGTATGGTTCTGATGGGAAAAAGGGTGTGTAGCGGGGAAAAAAACCACTGCATTGGATGTTAACTATAGATGTTGGCATGAACACTTCAAACTAGCTCTCACCTGAGAAAATAACAGTTTTGCAAAATTCCAGTGGCTTTTTGTGGTAGGCCAAAGCAAAGGCCAGACGTTTTTCCCTATTAACGTTGCTGATGAAAGGCTTTCTTCTTGGTGTTCTGGCTTTTAATCCCGCACTGTGAAGAACATTTCTAAATGTTTGAGGCGTCACCTTTATGCCAGTTGCTCTTGCAACATCTTCCGCATTTTTTTATCAGAGCACATGGGATGTTTCATTGCATTGCGCACAATCTCTTTATTGGTTCTTAAAGTCCTGGGGGACCGGGCTTGACTCTATTTTCCACACTTCCAGTGCCAACATACTTTTTCATGATATATCGAACAGTTAAAAAACAATTGACAACTATTTTTTCGATTTGCCGCAAACGTTTTCCTGTTTCATGAAGACTAACAATCGTTCTCGCACAGCAATGGGCACTTGACTTGATTTTGGAGCCATTTTGCAACAAAATAACAATACCTACACACTCTGCATGTAGTTTAATTTATAACATTGTAAAATACGTCACTAATTAAGAATTGCTATTTACCAGTTTAATCTACCAATTTTATTTATGAAAACATAACATTTCACAAGGTGTGAAACTACTTTTTTGGCAATGGAATGTAACATTTCCCCATTTTGTCAATAATTGGTACATTGTTCTGTATTGATTTTTTGCATACATGCAAATAAATGTTCTACCAATTTTCTGAAAATGTTTTGGTGAAAATTATCGAACAGTTTATTGATTAAATGCCCACCTTAGAAAAAGTAGCCGCTCAAGTTGTTGCCCTATGCCAAGCTGGGCATAGTCAACGGGATGTAGCTCAATTACTTGATCTGAATCGATCAACAGTTCAAAGAGTCTGCCAACGTTATCAGGAGACTGGTACCAACAACCGACGACCAG
>JAQGAE010004284.1:0-13039 GCA_034696685.1 Julus scandinavius
TCTCTTTTGGTTTGGCTGGAATTGTGTTTTAAAATTTCACCCATTGAAGGTGATAGGGTTGTGATTCACCTTAATGCCTTTGGTGTTTTAGTGAAGATTCTTTAACAAACACTATAGACATTTCACATTCTCTTAAAGGGTTCTGACTAAATTGAGATGGTTAAAATGAATATACAGTACACTGTACACGTGTTCAACTTTTAAGTATATGGGAAGGTGTTATGAAATATTTTTCCTCCCTTATGATGTACCTAATTGTTGCGATTTTGTATGTGTAAAGTTTGTCAATTTCAAAAGGTTCTGGAGAATGTGAAATGAATCTTAGTTAAAGAATGCGTATAGTGTTTAAATTAGAACGCTATATTGTTTCAGCGAATTTTCAACTGACATTTTCGAGCGACCCTCGTTCGCCGCTCCGAGTGTGGCGCGCCTGCTGCTCTTGTCATAAAAATCTATGGTTTTTCGCTTGTCAGAAACAGACGGGGGAGGGAATTTAGGGAAAATGGATGGGAAAAAGGAAGAATGGGACTCCGGGTTTCTGGAAAAATCTTATTTATGCGCCACAGGAGCATGCATGGTGAATAGGGATGATACGGAGTCCACGCTGCTAATGGGGGATGAGACGAATTGCAGCATTGGCTTAACCCCTTCGTTATCTGCCTGATGGGGAAGGGGCCTCTTCAGCAACGTCCGCCGTTGAAATTAATGGCTATCGGACAGTTTTTTTGAAGGGTACTTTGCTGAAAAAAAAAAAAAGTTGGGAGAAATGTATAATTTACTGCATGGCGCATCGATCGTGATTTTTCCAACGGTGGAATTTCGGTGACACAACATTAAATATAGTCACCCTCCACCGAGGCCCGAGTGAATTACATCAAAAGTTCATTACCATATATTGGTTGCCATCTTTGACATATCGAACTGCAAAGCTGGTTTGCATGTTTTTGAATGCAACAACCCTGCATGGAATGCCAAAACAGGAATGGATTTTCTTTATCTGGAACTTGAGTTGGTCACACTGCTTTCGTCAAGCCTTTCACAAATGTTTAAAATTATTGTAATGATATAATGTATTCCTGTTGCAAAATGTCAGGCATGTGAAAGCTTGTGCTTATATCAAAGAATACTTTGATAATTTCGCCTTGTTGGATTAGTCATTATACAAATAAGAACAAGCTTTTGATTAAAAATCACAAAAAAGTGGAAATGCAAATATAAGAACTATATTTATCTATAGCTAGACCAATCAGTGGATAGTTTTATAATGTCTATACGTATATAGGACATGGATATTTTGGCAGCCAGTGAGTTTAGTTGACGTTGCCAAGCACATTAATATTACAGACTTAGACAAATTTTAATTTTAAGCGTGCGATTAATCAAACTCAGAATTTCAAACTTTTTTTCTGGGCTATCGTGTGCCCAAATGAAAACATGCAACTTGAATTTATATGGAAATTGCATGAGTTTGAATATAGTTTAAGCGTGGAAATATTTTTTATTGTTTGTTATTATTATTTTTTTTGTGTGTTACTTCGTCGCTATATTTAAGACTGTCGTTCGGATATGACGGATGACGCTTTTTTTGGAGGCCAATTTTGGCATTTTTCGGAGAATCCAATTTCCCGGCAATGCATAACATGTTAGTTGTCCTAGAACAAGAAATGTCACGCAGTTTGAGTCGCAGTTAGGCTTATTGTAAATCAGGATGGGATTTTTTTATGAGCTTTTTTCTCATAATGGCGGATGCGTGCGTGGTATAGGGCCGTTATATGTTATTTTTTTGTCTTTTTCTGCTACTTTTCCCTCGTTTTCTGTCTTCTGTATTGAGTCTTTAATCTGAAATCAATTGAGTGGACGTGTTGACAAGAAGCATGTCATGCGTGGGACCGTTTATATGGGGAGAATATTATACGTCGTGCGGGTGGATGAAGGGGGCGCTGGGGTGGACAACGAAGGGAGACGCCATGTTGGAATGGTCGTACATGCCTGGGAATCACATGATTTATGAGCTTTTTGGCATTTCCGTTTTTCCGCTATCTTTTCAAAGCCCCAGAGTATTATGACCTGAAATTAATGGCGGTGACAATGAGGTAGATGCTTTGCTCCGGAGAAAAGGCAAAACGTGGAAAATTGACATCTCCATTATTTAATAACACTAGCTATATGCCTGTTTCCGATTTGTAACTTGAATTATGGTTCCTCCAGTTTGCCATATATTTTTTTCGAAATTTCCCTGTATAGCTCAGCTCCACGGTTTTTATTGTTGTATTTTTTGCAAGAATTGTTTTCTGTGACAAACTATGGAAGTTGCATATGTACTTGGTTGATTGGTCATGCAACACTACTACAGGCTCTTGTATTCATATGAAAATGGTATATGCTATAAATGCACTGAAAGGGAGTGTGGAGATATAAGAATCATAAATAATTTAGATTTTAATAAAATCATAATAATACATAAGTAATGATGAAAACACAACTCTGGCAACCAGGAGAAACCAATTGGGAGAAAAAATAAAGCAATAAAATCGTGTTCTGGAGATAGTTGGAGTGGCCATGTTGGAAATGCCATGCTAGAGGCTCATACGCTAGCAGAGGGCGCTGAACTAGCTGGAATTAGGTATATATCATTGTGGGTAGGATAATTCTTTAGATAATATGGACGTGCTCGTCCAAGTCTCTCCTGTGCTTTATTGATTTTTGTTGATGCAGAAATTTACTTCATATTTTTTGGAAATATAAGTGCAGGTTGTGTATAGTCCAGCCTTATTGTAGTTTGTGTTAAAAAAAAAAGATACGCTTGAGAATATGGACACGTTAAAAAAAAGTGAAATTCATGATTATAGAAAGAATTTATTCTGTGTCTATGTGGAATTTCAGTTCTGAATATATAGGGTAATGAGTTGAATTTGAGGCATTGGTGGTGGCGCTCTAAGCAAGCCATTGAAAGGGGCATGGCTACGTATAGTATATGCGAAATTGGAAAGTGTCGTCGAAAGAAGGGCAATGGTGTAATTTATGGGATCATAAACATGGGGAAACAAGTGTCCGTCATGGGACGGATCCACTTTTCCCTAATGAAGTGTACGTTGGCTGCCTCCTCGCTCATTGATTATTCGTCCTGCACCCCGAGTCGTATAACTTTATAATGTAACAGAGGAAAATGACAAAATCGATAACTGACAAGACAATAACCCAGGTGTGCCTTTTTTCATTTGGCGCTATCGTGTGACACGTTGCCAGGCTTTGTTTATTAAAGCCATTAAAGGGCGGGATTTTCGTACCGTATCGAAGGGGTGGGGATTGGCGTTAAACGACTGTGCACCGGTGTATATATATTTTCCGGCCTTGAAGCGCCGTAGAATTACATGACGAGACAGGTATTTTGCAAATGGCGTCCGTCCCTATGGAGCCCTGCATGACTTATTTAATCCTTGTTTACATTGAGGTTATGTTGATCTTCCTAACGTTAGATGTGCCTGTGGTGATTCTGGATTATCAAATGGTTGAATACGCCCATCATTATGATAGGGTAGCAGCACTGATCGTAGCATATTGCAGAAAAACATCACTATGTCGACTGTTTAGGGCGGGAATACATGTGCAGTTTTCAAGATGGCCGCCAAACTTAATTTTGTGCACAAATTAATTTTTTTTATGTTAACTGTGTAGCCATCATATATGGTATTTCTGAATCGCCACATGATTGGCGAGGATGGTAATATAGTTCCTTGACTATATTAAGTAATAGGTATAGTTAGGTCCCTTGGCCCTAACATCCTATAACCCAATAACTGGTGAAAGTGGTTTTAAGTCACGTGTTCTGAAGATGTGAATAAGCAGAATCCCGTAGCATGCATCAAATTGCATGTTAACAAGAAACATTTGCGAGAAGATTTTAGCATATGTCTGGAATACTGAATTGCTGTAACATTTGTAATGGTTTCCCAGATGACAGTCGCGCATGAATGCCCTGGTGGAAACATAGAAATGGTGGGTAATCGCGAATGATGACGCGTGACGACTGCCCACAGCTCGATAAATAGACTTTTGGATCAATAATTGTCCTAATTAAGTTAATCTCTCGAGGACTAACGTATCGTTCCATTCATAACTGTATACGAATGTTAAGTTTCCACGGGGGATTTCCCGCTACCCGTTGCGCTATTTTGAAAAAAATAAAAACCACGCCGTGGTTCGGTTACTTGTGTATCGAACCACATCGAAAACAAGATGGCGTCGACACATCTCGTGGCAGCGGCATTTTATTGCCGCCTATTATCCAAATTACTGCTTGATGTGAGGGATGTGTTTTGAAGGATATGGACAATGTGTCGTTCTGGAAAATGGCAATAACGAGGGAGTGCAATTTGACGAATGCAATGGGATGGATGGGTGCTAATGGTGGGGTGTTGTGTGTGTGTGAAGGCACGCGTGCAGGTGCATGCTGGGTGGGATCCGCGGATTGGCTTTTTTTTCTAATGAAGTTCCTTTATTTTTTTTGGGTTGTTGACCCCCCGGGTCTGGGGACCGGCGGCCAGTTGTGACGATCAATCGAATTCTCAGCGGGTTTCGTGTTCGAATGTCGTATTTTTCGCCAGGCTTATTAATATGTATGCAAATGTGCCTTATAAGGGCCCTTTGTGAGGACTGGAGAGGCAGGCTTTAACAATGGGAAACCCAATGACAACAGGACCCCTCCTTTTTGCGCATGTATAAATAAACGACATTTCAGAAACAAGGGCCATTCAACACCCGCACAGATGGAGTTCAAATACAGTGAACTTTGTCGCGCAATGGGCAATAAAAATTGTGGCGTTTAGGACACATGTTTGCGTACTGGCAATGGAAGTGACTGCGTTGTGATCTAGGGTCAAAATGTAGGGTTTGCATGCTATCGATTTTGTCAAATTTGGTTGGTTTAGAACAGTGTTTTGTTGCTGATTTTTAGACAGCTAGGACTCAAAACAGGTTTAAAATTTGTAAATATTTTTATAAGTATTGAGAATAACTAGCCTGGTTTGTTATTAGTTTTTAGTTAAATGCATGCCATAACCCAATTTGCTGCATAGGTCCTTTGCTTTTACTAATTTGCATATTGGGAGGGTTTTCAGAGAACTTTATGTATACGTGGAATACTAAACCTGTGTTGAAGATAACAAATTATTGAATGCATCGAGCGCGTCAGAATTAACCCTGCATGCTGTTCATTTTAAAAGTGCATTGTTAAATATGGGCTTTTAACGCACTGTATATCCCTTTCATCCCCTTGCACAGATATAGAATAGGGGAAATGGTTTTAAAATATTTATCAACGTTTCTCTAAACCCGATGATAAGCGTAAATCATTCCCTCGCAAAGAATATAACATCATGAAATGCTCTGAAAAATTTTCAACTGTTGACAAGTGTAATAGGGTTGCAACTAGAACGCTATATTCATTCCACATATAGACTTGTGATTTGGACGTGATTGGGAACTTTCGAATTCAGATAGTTTTGTATATGAAAAACACTTTTAATTTATTAATCTGGCTATCATGTTCTAAAAGCAGAGTAAACAAGCAATAAAAAGCAAGGCTTGTCTGTACAGTGTGCTGAGATTTATGACTATTGAGTAGGCAAATGTCTCAACAATTCTAAAAGTAAAACAGTAATTCACAGTATGGCATTCATGCGCACGCACCATTTTCACTGCCAACGATGCACTCGACGGGTGCCATGCAAACTCGTAAATCATATTAACTATGGAATCCACGATACAACGTGGAAATAAAAACACTAGGGCTAATAAATTTGTTTTATAGCGCCTAAACTAGCTAGGCGACGTATTTCCAGTTTTGACATCCTTGTATGCAATCGATTTTTTTAGCACGTTCCCTATACATGTGGATGGAACAATCGTAATTGCATTTATATTGTGAACTGGTTAAGTAATTCAGATCCAAGATGCCATGCGAATTTTGCTTAGTAATGGTAATGAGTTTATTGCCTTGGAAATACTACATGTAGGTTATTGTATTTCTGCAAATCGTGGCAATGCTTATATAAGTTGATCAACCTTTTTTCAAAAATGTTGAGAATTTGTTTGATAAACATTTGAATGGCGAACTTGTAAGGTGCGTTTCCACGTGAGAGAAACTCTCGAGATGTTCTCCATAGCAGACTTCTTGCTGTTCGAGAGCTGTCACTGATAGCAGCTCGCAAAATACGAACTATGCTCGAATTTTGAGAGCAGCATTCAAGATGCTTATGTTTAGTTTTTTAATGTTTAAAACTAAATTTGGAAAATTTTGTGTAATATTAGATATGTGACGAGTAACTCACATGGAAACCCACATTAGCATGCACAACCAGCATTTAGGGCCATCTATGGGATGTCATGTAAAATTGACAGTTCTTGGGTCTATGGAATGGTGCTTTTACAACTGGTTAGCCATGGAAACTTCAAATGTTTGAAAATGTTCCTTTTGTGTACTAACTGCAATAAGAGACATTGGAATTTTCAATATTACAGAGCAGGTTATTAATATTGAAAACCTGATTTTTCTTTATTTCATTGCGGGAAAAAACTTACATGAAGCACCTTGTTTGGTCTGCCTCGCCATTGTATGTGCCGTGAATGGAGAAAAAAAAAGATGAAAAACACTGGTAAAAGCCAGTGGCGACTATCAAAATCAGTCGTCTGAATACTTAACGGTACGTTAGACCAAATTTTCCCATGCAAGGGATGCTCCTGCAGGCAGTTTGGCAAAAGACAAAAATAATTTCCAGAAACGCAACGTTTTGGTGGCAATTTTGGACGCGATCTTGTGCTGGAGGTCTAGAGGCGATATTAAAACTCATGGCTATGCCCATTTCCGCAGCAGTTTTCATTTCCTGAATTGTCCGCTTTTCACAGATTTGTTCATTTTGATAAGCGGGTGGTGCTTCTGCACTACGGCGCCCCCCCAACTCGTTTGTATTCCCGCTTCGTTCCAGAAAACTTTGCACTGATGAAATCTGCATGGGGAACACCGGTAATGGAGATCTTATCCTGTCGTGTGACCAGAGGGGGGCCCCTTGCCCCGATTCACCAATGACACGCATGCGCACCAGCAATGGCCCACTTGAATGCTTTTCTAGGGATTTTTACCCCCAAAAAAAAATGTGCATCGTGAGCGTTTTGCCATTGGGAATGAAAAGGGGTGGAGTCATTCCTGAGACCTATAGACTCGTAAGGATCGAATCTAAGGATCACAATTTTGAATACTCCTCGTGCTTTTGCAAAGCCTTTGCCACAGATGGTTTTCTGAAAAAAATGCTTTGAAGGGACGATTGTTAGCACCATCTGTTGAGGTATCTCGTCACGATTCTTGAAAACCTAAACTGGGATCAAGTACATGTACATCTAGTTGAAAGTGCTAAATTGGGCTTTTAAAAGGTGGCTATATTTTGACATACAAGGGCATTGTCGAGTGCTAAATGCCATGTTCTTGGTCACCACCAGATGTGCTATAAAGCAGGACAGAAACGGCGAAAATCAAATTATTGAAAATGGGGAAAGATATTTTACACCTATCAAATGGAGGGCCTCAAATTGGACCATTAGCCACTAGCGTGCCACTCAGCGGTTAACAGATATTCTTTATGTATCAGGCACAGAGGTTTTTGGGATGTCTAATTAATAGTGTTACATATATGGGCATCACATTAAATATGGGAAATAAAATGATTGAAAATGTGAAAGATATTTAACGTCTATCAAATTGAGGGCCTCAAATTGGACCAATAGCCACTAGAGTGCCACTCTGCAGTTAACAGATATTCTTTATGTATCAGGCACAGATTTTTTGGATGTCTAATTAATAGTGTTGCCTATATATGAGCATTAGATTAAATATGGAAAATAAAATTATTGGAAATGTGAAAGCTGTTTTACTCCTATCTAATGGAGGGCCTCAAATTGGACCAATAGCCACTCTGCAGTTAACAGATATCCTTTATGTATGAGGCACAGATGTTTTTGGATTGCCTAATTGTGCTATCTAGATATGGGCATCCATGTCGAAGATTTCTCCATTTGATAAGCCTGGCTTTTACATCAGGACTATAGTTTTCAGAACTGTTATTTGCATGGAAGCCCCAAAGGCTTAGGCATCGGATGCATCTTAAAACGTTCTTAACTGCCACCAGAAGGCGTTGGTTTTCTTTTTAATCTAGTTGTTCGCCCTATAAAAAGGTTTTGTTTTCTCATTTGAATACGTGTTTTTTTTTAGTACGAAACGTTCCCCATTTTTTCATTTCACCCCCCGCCGAGCGTTCACCACGTCCACACACGTGTATTAATGAGGGAAGAAATGTAATTAACGGGGTGCACCGGGGATGTTGACGCGTTTGTGTAATTTCGAGCTCCTTGTTGTATGTATACACGCGGAATCGACTTTGCATAGCATCTCTGTTTTTTCTAGAAATCTCATCAAGGGAAACTCGTGGATCTCGTTCTTTTTTTTTAATCTAGATCGGTCTAAGCCATGCGTTTTGCACCTCCGCAAGACCCCTGTTCTCGTTCGCTCTCGAATTCATGAATCTAATTTAAGAGGTGCGAATGAAAGAAACGATTGTTGGAGGCCGATTTAACAGTCGACGAAAATGGTAATTCATTATTGTGCGCCCATAGAACACAATGTATACACTTCATAAGAGTGGATGTGTGCTACTTTTTTATAGACGAATCTGAGGGACTGCCTGCAATTTTCGGCGAGATAATGAAATTGCGAATACATATAGAAACAGGGATGCGGGTAACAATGATGGTGCTCGCTTTTTTTTTTTTTTTTTTTTTTTTCTGAAGAAAAACCCCCCGCATAATTCGGGTGTTAGAGCAGCCATTGTTGTTCCTCCGCTATTCCCTCATGCGTGGATTTTACCCATTTTGAAGATATTAATGGTTTGCGTAATTGCTACAAATGGAAAACAGTGCATCTGCATTAATTAAAGACATGCGGAGTTTGGGCGTTTGGAAGAAATAGTGGAGCCTTTCTGGGATCCAGTTTTCCTACAATGCCATCACGTGGCCATCTTTCATTCAATGGCAACGTTCAAATGCTTTGTATCCTAACCCGTGTAAGATGCCCATCATTTGAGTCGTGGGGGAGTCAGCACCCTCTGATGGCCTGTTAGTCTTTGGAATTCCAACATGGCCGTCGTCCTGATAATCTGCTTGATGATGTTAATTCTCAAGCGAATTTTCAAAACCCAACCCAAATCATTGAGTTGTGTGGGTGTGAGTACCCTCTGATGCCTTAAGAGTTACTAGAATTTCAACATGGCAGCCATCCTGTTGATCATGTTAAATGGGATCTGTACATGACTTTTTCAAATCCCAACTTGTATAAGATGCCCATCATTGAATCGTGTGGGTGTCAGCACCCTCTGATGGTCTGTGGGTCTTTTGGAATTCCAACATGGCGGCCGTTCTGCTTATCATGTTAATTTTCAAGCGAATTCTTTAGTCCCAACCTGTATAAAATGCCATCATTGAGTCGTGTGGGTGTCAGCACCATCTGATGGCCTGTGTTTGTAGAATTTCAGTATGACCGTCGTCCTGTTGATCGTGTTAAATAATATCTGTACATGGTTTTTCAAATCCCAACCTGTATAAGATGACCATCATTGAGTCGTGTCAGCACCCTCTGATGGCCTGCGACTTTAGAATTTCAGCATGGCCGTAGTCCTGTTCATCATGACCATGTTAAACAGGATCAAGCACGCGAATTCTTAAATCCCAACCCGTATAAGATCCCCATCATTGACTCGAGTCGTGTGGGTGTCAGCGCCCTCTCATTTTTCAAATTCCTCTACTTTCCAGAATGTCTATTGTATGCGCCTGAAATAATTTCCACCTGGATTCAATTTGAGATTGTATCGCGCTAATAATTGAGAATCAAATCAAAAAATACCTGCGAGGATAGAAAAATATGTAACACGTATGATGCACATGCCAACCCCTTCGCCCCTACGCGAGCCACGGGACGCCACTGGCCCCCTGGTGGCGTAGGTGAGCAAAGGGAGGGAGGGGGTATGGGAACGGGTTGCTTGCTTGCTCCATAGTGGCGAAAATCCACACACACCTTCGTATACATGTAGCTATGGCTTTTGGTCAGCATCCAGCTAACGACTGGACATCCTGAATTTTAAATTTACTGCAAAGTTATGGCGGCCATCTTGGAGTTATGGCTCTCACAAACCATCTTCCCATTCACTCTTCAGAGACATAAGCGTAATTTCCGATGAAATGGCTTTGGTGCCAAACTGATGCCCGACACCTCAC
Organism: Julus scandinavius; assembly: GCA_034696685.1. Classification (NCBI taxonomy): domain Eukaryota; kingdom Metazoa; phylum Arthropoda; class Diplopoda; order Julida; family Julidae; genus Julus; species Julus scandinavius. The sequence goes on from JAQGAE010004284.1 coordinate 10,315, forward strand.
ACTTCCGATTCCACCGGAAGTGCATTCGGTTTTTCCCCTCCACTGCCGCTGGCAGCCATGAAATGTTGAAATTGAAAACGACGGCGAGCTGAGGGTTTGACCATTAAGGTTCTTGGTCATAAAACACGCAGGGTGGGGCTCGATCAATCTCGCTCCGGGTTCCGATTGATGGGAGTGACCAATGCCCATTCTGGTGGGTTTTAAAACTGTGGGCCTCTGCATTTCGAAGGGAAAATAAATGAGTTTTGAACCACCCTATAGATCCCACTGGACTCCCCTTCGTTTTACTGACCACTCACTGCTCTCTGGCAAGAACACTGTGCTGTTAACGGGAATGGACACTAGCCAACAATTTTCAATGGTGGATCTTTTTTTCTCATTTTTATTTTTCTGCTCTGCTTCTTTGGTCCCTTAACGACCGTAAGATAAATTACTGGTAGAACTTTCGTAATGAAATAACCTTAAATAATTAAAATGGGCCGAGGGCTGTTGAGAAGGAAAAATTGAAGTGGCGCCACCGTCGACGGCATTCTTTCTTTTTTCAAGGTGTAAATGAAATTGTTTGATCGATTGGATTGAAAATGACGATAAGATGATGTTTATCATCCTTATGTGATTGACCGTACGATTGATTGCACCACTGTCTACGATTAGTATGCACTTAATCTGTTAACCAATCTAACTTTGGTGTTTGTGAAGATGGAAGGTGCCATGTTGGAAATGTGATGCTCAATAATCGTATACCACAAGGGTGTGCTGAACTGGAATAAGGCCTTTAAGTAGCTTAAGTTGGCTATACTTAAGTAACACGGTTGGATTGGCCCAGTACCCTCTTATGTTAAAATTTCAAAGGGCAGTTTTGATCCCCAAGTCATACAAAAAGATTCAAATCAGTGATTTTTCCCACTTCCGGCTTTTTTTTATTATTTATTGTTTTCATAATTTGTAAATTTCCTGTTAAAAAAAATGTGGGTTTTCAAGGGTCATGACTTGCAATATCATCCTATATAGACCAAGAAACGAAATTAATTTAGGGCACATTGAAATACGGCAGAAAAATAGAGCAATTCTGATAATTATGAATTATCAGAACTTTCCTTTATGACCAGGACAAACCGTGCAACAATGAATATTCATCCCATTTTCAATATGGCTGGAAAGGGAGCGGATGACAATCATTGTACTATAGTGTTTTTATGTGTACCGATAAATAAAGACTGGCAATGTCTGGCATATGGTTCTGGTGTTTAAGCCATTAATCTATGTGCACAGCGCTTAATACCTCTCCAGGGAAGGTACGGTACAAAATTTTGCATTACTTATGCATTACCACTAATTAAAAGCAAATATTTATCAGAGGCATTTTAGCGAGAATGAACTGGCACAGTTGAAATCCCCCGACTTTTTTTTTATCTAATTCTGAAAGGAATGTATGTGTGTAATAATACTATAATGATAACGTTCGTCATATCATCCCATCAGAGATGCTTTCTGGACGTCCCTCTTTCACTTGCCTGTCATGAAAATCTGGAATTGATCTGCGGGGGGGTTTCTTCTGGACCAATTTCATCCATGTCGACTAATTTCACTTTCTCAGTATATACAGTATTTCTGGCAGCTTAATATCGATCGTGCCATGGGCATATTTGTTGGAAACGATATTATTGTTATTATATACGGATATATGGAGAGCTTGATGGGATTTTTTTTTCTTCTTTTTTTTTTCTATCAAAAGAGTTCGGTTGGTGGTGGTGCATGGTGAAATTTTGCGGTGAGGGATCTTGGATGCTTCCGAACAATGAACCTCTGGTCGCAAACTACATGCACCACGCTTTGCTCCACTAAAACTCCTTTTATCGTATCCGTTCATCGATGATCGTGGATACTGTAAAACGTGGCAAGCTGAAATTCAGGAAATTGATGGGGAATATATTTACTCTTTTAGCAGTTTCAATCCGCAAAACATGATTTTAACATTTTTATTCATTTTTTCCAATCAGAACAAGTGTTAGCTCAAATTCTGTAACTCGGTTACCAATTCGGAAAAAATGTTTTATGAAAATCAACTAAAACCAATTTTTCAATCTCATTGAAAAAACTTTAGACGCTTTGGAAAATATTGTGGTAATTGCAGTGGGAAAGGTCCTTGAAAATTGAAAGATGCGTTTCCACGTGTGGGAAACTCGAGATTCTCTCGGTTGCAGTTCTCAATGTAGCACGTGTAAAAATGCGCGTGCTACTGCTACTGTTTCAGAGCTGTCTTTGATAGTAGTTCGCAAAATACGAACCATGTTCGAATTTTGAGAACTGGCCAAAAATGTAGCAAAAAACGCCATGGTGATGATCTTTCCCGGATAGCAGCAGAGCATTGAGGAGATGCTTATGTTTATTGTTTTTTAATGTTTAGGGCTAAGTTTTGGAAATTTTGTGGAATACGAGATGTGACGAGTAACTCGCGAGAGTTATCTCATGTGGAAACGTACCTTAAGGGATAAGCACTAATCTAATCAAAATATGTTTGGATTTTTATCAGCAATTTTACTGGACATTCTCTTACAAGATAAAGCTGGCCAAAAGTCTGAAATCAGGTGAATCACAACCCTATCACATTCAATGGGTGAAATTTTAAAACACAATTACAGCCAAACTAAAAGAGATTAAATAAAAATAAAAATTGTTTAAAATAGCTTGATAAATCAGCAATGGTATCACTTTTTCGTTTTTC